>VCRD01004540.1:4098-17483 GCA_006783055.1 Trinorchestia longiramus
CCACACACGACACACAGCGCCCCACACACGAGACACAGCGCCACACAGGCAGCAGTTTGAGCACGTGGCCGGTGCTCACCATGCACGTATCGAAGGCTGTACACATCAGGAAAATTCATACGACTGCTTCAGAGCAGCAAATAAGTAGCTTCTGGGCTACAACTTCTCTAATCTTAAAGGAAATTCCACCAATACCTGCTATTAAAAGTGTCACTCTGCAAAAAATATAAAATGGCCGCTGGCTCGTCGATTTGTCCCAGGTAAGAAAAACAAATAATTGTAGTCACTGCGGTAAATTCCAAGTACGTACACACACTTTGACCTTCAAATCCCAAAGAGCACTTCAATGAGAACATCAACATTCATGAACAGGCAAAAATACTACGGAATATCAGTTGTATAATCTTTACCGACAAGTTTTGCAAGCGGAGCAAAGCGACACACACACACACACCTTAAAGAGGTAGTAGCTCAACTGCCCAGATTTTTCACAATGGCGACGACGCACGCGCGCTGGTATCACCTCACAACAGGTCCCGGCAAGTAAGTTACGCACACACTCATCCTTGAATCTTTGTTGTCGTGAGGTTGGCTTTCGTATAAATGCGCGATATTATTGTGTAACTCATTTTTAATGTGTGAGAGCTTGGTTACAGGTTGATTACTTTCTTTTTTGTTCAACAGTTACAGTTAAAACTATTTAAAAGTTATTTATTCGATATTTGCTTATATGTATGTGGTGATGGTGGTAGTAAGAGTTATCAAACTGCCGCGCCATTTCACAGTAGAAATTCAAGCTGCCTACGACAGAAAAACAACAAAAATATGAGGGAAACTGAAAATGAATACAATTTAGATTACATATACATGTTTATGCTGGTATTTATGTCATACACGTTTAGCACGTTAAGAAAGTACCAAAATCATTCGCCATATTTATTTCTCTTATGATATGCAGAAGAAATAGAAAATCATGGCTTCAGAAAAACAATTTAACCACCACCACCACCACCAAGTATATGCAATAATTTGAAGTAATGTTTTCATCAACACAATAAAACGAATAAATTAACAAACATTTCAGAGTAATTGAGCTCATTATTCATAAAAAAATCGTACACTGTCTTATCTGAACAACAGTTTTCAATATGGAAAGAATTTAGCTATTAATTTTTTTCGAAATGGGGCAAGAAAACTGGTCTGGAAATTCCAGTTTTGTTCCATAAGATGCTGTTACCACAAGTCCACAACTAGACAACAGCTGCAAAAGAAACTAGAGTTACCCTCTTAATATCTTCCCCAAAAAACTTCCTGAAAGCCAAAATACGAAAGAAAAGAAATCACTCATGCTAAAAGTACATCAATTGGCCGGTTGATGGAAGGAAGATAGTTCTCTTTGAGGATTAATTTTTTTTAACATTTAGCAGCTGTTCAAGCATGGTGCGCCGCCCACGTGGCTTGGATGGGGTGGATCCAAAACACACTATCAAGACAACGAAATAACCTTCAAGTGCGGTGGTTCGGGGCTGCTTTATCTATTTTGGTAGCTAGAGTTTCTTTTTCTAAGAGTAAAATCATGTATGGTCAGCGATATCTAGTCATGCTAAAGGAAAAAATTCCACTTCCCCTGGCATAGCATGAAACAAATTTCAAGCAAGATGGAGCACATTGTTACACAGCAAAAAACGTTATTCAATGGCCCAGTGATTATGAAATTATTTTTTTTTAAATAGCCTTGTAATAGTACAGATCTTAATCCGATCGAAAATCTGTGGACTATTTATAAAAAACTAGAATTCCGGTGAAAATTCCACGGTTTAGATTTGACTAATTAGAAATTATTATAAAGACGAATGTTATAAAGATTTACGACGAATTATTATGCTTTAAATAAATATTTTTCATGAATATATAATTGACAAAAAATATCAATGTATGAAGGTAGTCAGGGTGACTAGCTGTGACTCTAACTTGCGTTACGGTTAGACTCAGGCCAGGCCTCTCAGCTACAACTCCCGTTCCTTCTGTCTTTCCTGATAGTCCTCAGCTTTAAGTTAATGAAAATTATTTTTAGCCGCATGTTTTCTACACCTCAATAGAAGAAACTCATTTACACTGTTTGCTTAAACAGTGATCATGTTCGCTCTATTTATATATTTGTATTAATTTATTCGCCATGCGTCATGAGAGCTCATGTGTTGCATCGTTCCGATATTAATTGTCATTTTATTTTTAAGATGTTTGTTATTTTCATATATTTGAATCTAAAAATACTTTTAAATGCCATACAGAGCTTGAAATCGTACCAAACATCTTCATTAACCTCCTCTTTTACTGGAGGTTCCTCTCAGATTAGATTACTGAAGTAAAGTTTACTGAAAATTGTGATGAAGACAACCACTAACACATGATGAAGGCAGTGATGCCCAGAGGTCATCAGCTTCCAGTGGCAATACGAGACGGTATCGGCATTAATTTCTGATTCAAACCTGGCAATTGAGTTCTATTATACAGAAACATAAAGACTGACGAGATGACAGCTACTGGGCTTTGCTATGACCAGCTTAGCATGCCTGCGAGAGGGTGAGAGAATATGTACGGGTATATTTTACTGCATTTCTGAAGTTTTTGCCTTATGTTATTCATTTGAGTTTCTGTTATATAGAAGACAACGTTCCCACATGTTCCTGTTGCCACGATCAATTTTCTCTTGAAGGCTGTGAGCACATATCATTTCTGCCCCTAAATATCATATCATTATTTGTCCTGAAGTAAACGTTGACTGCATGCAGAACAATAATAAAAACATCATAAAAACATAACATAAAAAGTTCGTTTTGATTCACTGTTAAAAAATACACTGAAGTCAATGTGTATTTATGAATTTATTAACAGACATGTTTCGATATATAGTACAGGATATGAATGCTGGTTTAATCAAACTGCATTGACACAATTACTGATGGTCTTATCATTCTTTGTGTGAGAAAGATTTCTATACACTGCAGAATTTTTTGCTTACACCATCTGCTCGGAATACATACGTGTGCGACGATCATTAGACGTTCTGTTGTTAACGTCATATTGGCGTTGAAATAAAAGATATAGAAAATACATTATTAAAAACGTAGGCAGTGTATTTTCGAACACACGGTGCAATTGTTATATAAATAAACCTCTTTAAATATCCTGCACAAGGGTCGAGCTAGTGCTGGTTGAAATGGAAACAACATTGGAGTTTGTCTTTTTTTCTTTAGATCAATGTGCTCATTCGTAAATTTTTTGGATTGATTTAGTGATGATGAGCCACTCAAGCTTCCCGTCTCAACTAATTCTGTCACAGGGTGACATGGTTCTTCTGCGACCAATGCTTTTGATGGATCACCAAATTTAATATGTCGGCCACAATGGGAATAATGTCCGAGTTTGAAGTTTTTATCCACGAAATTGAGTAATCATTTCTGCGTCATTCTACTTCTTACGAAATTATCTCTTTGCACGGCAGAAATATCTCAAAAATCTTTGGAGCTTTATGACCAGGTTAATATGCGTCGAGTTTGTGTCGAACGAATTCTTCCTGATCTACTTGGCATTTCAATAAAAGTGTACTCCAAATCAAGGAAAACGAGTAACCGTTGGCAGCTTGTACAACTAATAATTCAAATAATAGTACACCATTGCGTAAATTATCGTCAAGGAAGAATTGCGCTGCTTAAGAAAGGGTTCATAGTTCATAAATAGGTTTAGAAGTTAGTTAAGAGATGAGCAAAGAAAATTAGGCCAGTGGTCTTTCCTAAACATCTAAGTGTGGTGAGCTAAGCATCAATCAAAAGTACCACAACGTATTATAATCATTTTTGCTACGTTACCATGTAAAAAGCATTTATAAAAATGAAACACATTAAATAATAAATTTTTATTATGCCATAAATTTAGATAATTTTTTACAATCAATTGCAAAGACTACTTAAATTATCCTCACGTCTCATAAATAATAAGTCCTATGAGTGGAAGCTAAGCACTATTTTGTAGAATACTTTTGATAAATAGCTGTCATGAACAACAGAACTAATTCATTTTTAAGCTATAATATCATGTAGACGAGCTTAAGTTTTCCCAAAGAAATCTGAAGTCTGGATTTTTGCCTCTTGAAACCTATCATATTTGCACCAAATTCTCATCAACTGTTCGTGCCTTGATGTTCCTGAATATCACAATAATCACAATAATTCAATATCACTAAGGGTCAGCTGCAGCTTAGCAATTACTGATATAATTGGTTAATTCTAAAACAATCACAATTTCTTAACCTAATTCCAGTTTTATATCATATGAGTCTACACAGTCATAGTATCACAAGAAGCGTCTGGTTCTTGCTATAAGCTTTTTAAATGTGTTAGCGGCTAGAGAAGAGGAATAATTTTTAATACGACACTAAGAACATGCAATCAATGTTATGAGTACATACTTAGGAGGGCTTCACATAGCAAAAGTAAAAACTCACACTTAAGCAAAAATAATGAAACACATTCTCTAAATGCAACTATTCACCACCATACGAAGAAGTAAATCAACGCTAAGACTGTTTACTGAGAATGTAGAAGACGGACGCTGTTCGTGCCGGCGGCGATGTACATAGAATAAAAATACCGAGCCCAAACTATGATTACTGATCCTCAGTTGTGCAAAACACATGCTTTATGTATGTCCTCGTGTGTTCAACGGCGACTACTGATCTTTAGGTGGGCCAGATACATACTCCATGTATGTATGGGCATAGATCGCTGACTCCATGTATGTATGGGCATAGATCACTGCAACGGAATTTTCTGCATTGTGTCGCCGTGCATCAATTTATCGTGCTGGACTCTGCATGCATTTTTTGTTCAGAGCAAATTATCAGGTTTTCTATCAAATTTAAGATTAATGAAGCAGAAGTGGTTAAAACGTTGGAATATTTCCCTTAGAATGTTGAAACTCACTTGCCATCAAAGTTTGTATGGACAAAATATGAAACACAACCGCACGCGCTGCTCAGACCACAGAACAACAAAAACATTCTTAAGTACAAGTGAGGAAAGGCTGAGTTTCTCTGAAAAATTGATCTCATCGAAGTCGAAATTAAAAACAACCTTCATCCATGGTAAAACTGCTCCAGTTGGTCAAGAGTAAAAAACTGCACCAGCTGGTCAATAATAAAAAGCTGCTCCAGCTGGTTAATAACGAAAAACTACACCAAGTGATCAATAATGAAAGGCTACACCAGCTGAGAAGTATTAAAAAAAACGCACCACCAGTTGGTCCATAAGAACAAATTGCACCAGCTAGTCAATAATGAAAACAAAAATGCCACCAAGAGCTGAGACCAACACAATTCGCATGCCGTGGAACCGAAAGGCATTCATTGTTTGGTTATAGAAGTCCCTCAGTGAAATGTATTTAAAACAACCTTATCAGTGAAATAGTCACTAAAACAGCAGGCATAGCACGAAATAAAAACTATACTTCTATTATCTATTATTGATCATAAATATGTTCCAGAAGCCTGTCCATATTTTACAGACCCAATAGTATAACTACAAGTTTTCTAATCGTGTAGTTCTTCCCATCGATATTAATACTAAACTTTTAGTAGAAGAAATGTACACACAAAAATCATATTTGAATAACATTTGTTTTGCGGAAGTTTTTTAGTTGTAGACTCCATTTCTTATGCGGCTGCTAGATGTACTTACTTAATAACTACGAGTACACGGCATGGGACCTGGGTATCAACTCAAGCATGGACCAAACGGCTAGTTCCTGTTGCCATATTTTCTTCTATTCATCGTCTGTGTGTACTGTGAGAACAAGAGCCTTGGTTTTGCAGGGACCAGAGGGCAGAATTAAGGACCTGATGAGGACAAGAGCCTTGATTTTTCAGGGACCAGAGGGCAGAATTAAGGACCTGATAAGGAGAAGAGCCTTGGTTTTTCAGGGACCAGAGGGCAGAATTAAGGACGTGATGAGACGACATGGTTCCTCACCTCCTGCAGCAGCTGCAGGATCTGTTCCGTTGGGTCCTGTACGCTCTCCTCACGCAAGGTTGCCATTCTGTTCAGACGGTGAGTCCTACCGAAGAAATTTATGCGTCCTTAAGCGGTATATAGGATTCAGGTCTACATTTTTACTAAAATGGGTGTAACGAATGGTAGCAAAATTAAGCAGGTATTAATAGCACTACGCAATGTGTAAATTTCGAGCATTGTTCATTCAATTAATTCAAATACACAGTATGAAACATGAGTTTTGTTGTCTGTTTCTTGTGGGTTATTGGTGCATCGTTCAAGTAATTATTTTTATCCCAAATGTTATTGTTCTATTTTAGTATGAAATTCAAATTGATTTTTTATTTGAATCACAGCTGCATTTGAAGTCAGCTGCTTTTGCTATTCTTTCTTCTCACACCAGTCGTATAAAGTTATTTTTCATACACTCATTGTCCGGCAGCCACTAAACTATAATGATATTTTGTAAAATTTCTGCATCTCTCATCCCCGTTCATGAATTTTTGTTGATGAACACTAAATACCTTCATTATGCATAAAGAACGATTTAATAATTTGTGTATCATTACGTTAATTTCATTTATTCAGCTAACATCTACGTCATACAAAAAATTCGGCTCGGAAAAACCCGAAAAATTAATCTGAAAATTTACGCCTTATTTCGTGTTCACTGACTAGGAAGGAATTACCGCCAGCATCGATGTCCCAACAGAATAGTTTGAACAGGAAAACACCTTGACCTCCACTGATACTTCTACGTTGTGGCTCATGAGAACAGGTTTTCGGGTTTTTTCAATGTTTATCGTCAGCAACTACAGTCGCGAAATTCTAGCTGTAAACTTACAGGACCGCTTTCCCAAAGTAAATACTGCTTTCTATCCTTTTCCTAAAGTTGAACTGACTTTTCCTGAGTCGCAGACATTGTTGTGGTTCTCTGATAGTAAGATTAATGGGTGCATAGGATTAGATCTTAGATTAACGACTGAATTTTACAATAATTTTGTACTCTACACAACACTTAAGATGTTAAAATTAAGAATTTTAAAATCCAAAGTATCTGTAATCTGTACTGCGTTGGAAATCAAGTTTCTTCTTCTACATCTGAGGTTCCCAACCTTTCTCTGACCCTTTACCCCTCCAGCATTTCGACAGTTGAGCATGTACCCTTGAATTTTTATGGCAGAAAGTTGAGTAGAAACATAAAACTCCACTGAATATTTAACAGAACTTTTAAGTTTTAGGAACTATAAGCGAACGTTAAACGTAACTCTTCAGATAAACGAATGTACAGGTACATGTATCTCAGGTTGGGAAGGAACCTCTGTTCCACATGCCACGCTCACCTGATGACCTCTGCTGTTCGGGTATCCAGTTTACAAGTGAGCTCGCCGTCTTCACCATACAGAATTCTCTCGCTCTTAGGCAGCTTGTTGATTTTGACGAGGAGCCGTCGCTGGCTGTTGCTCAACAGCTGTAGACGCGGCAACAGACGCTGCAGAAAGCGCGCCTGTGGGTACATGTATCTTGATTGGCATTTTTCTTCCTATTTTATGTAACTGATTTTAAAATTTAAAATAATGAAATGCATAACTTTATTCACTTCTTCATATTCAGAGTGAGAAGATAGGTGTACTCTTCAACAGCTGCCAACGAAAGGGAGTTTAGTGTTTATGCATATTTCAAGATGAAACAGCACAAAATAACATCCTCAAAAGTTTCAATCATTTTTCATTTACCTTTGAATCTACAGTAAAAGTTGTGCGTTAGAAATACTCAAGATCTGACTGCGGTGGTTACTTCTCAAATAAAATAATAATTAAGATGGCTGAAAGTAAGGTGGGCGCTGTAGAGCGGAAAGGCCGGATTTCCCGATTGAAATTTAGAAATTAATATGAAGGGAGAATGAAAGTGGACTGGTAAATCGATACAAAATGAAAAGGGGCTGCTAAAGTGAAGGAAGAACAAAGGGGGACTGGTAAAGTGAAGGAAGAACAAAGGGGGACTGGTAAAGTGAAGGAAGAACAAAGGGGGACTGGTAAAGTGAAGGAAGAACAAAGGGGGACTGGTAAAGTGAAAGAAGAACAAAGGAGGGCTGGTAAAGTTTCAACGCAGCATATGAGGATCCACTACTGTTCCTTCAGTTGAATCTTCGAACAGAAATTCTTTCTTCTGCTTCACAAATTTCTAATTCACATTGATTTATTAATGTCCTAGCCCTTATTAAACGGTGAAAACTGTCTTACTCTACTGTGGAAGGTTACAAACTTAACGCCACCCAATAAACCAAAGGAAGTACAAACATACTTCAAAATAAATGTACATCAATACTAAAAAGTTACTGTTTGAAATAATCGGCACAATTCGTTAGCTCTGTTACGCTTGATGAAGTGCATACACTTAATAACTCAAAAGAAACACGAACTCATCAATGGAGACCGTTCATAGGTAGATAATTGTACCCTAAACTTGTTGATTATTGTGACGCTAAAATTCTACTCATGACATTACTCTTAACGTCACCTTGATGAAGAGCTGCTCGTTGAGGTAGATGAGCTCCAGTCGAGACTTGAGGGAGTACAACACTGCGTCTTCCACGATTTCCTGTGGGAAATTTTTGATCAAAACTCAAGCTATAAGGTTACATCGGAGCTACATAGAGTGAAATCACATATCATTTTGTCGTGTATTTATTCATAGAAAAAAGAAAAGATTAGTTTTTAAATCAAACTTGAGCTGTAGAGTTACATCGACGCTACATAAAGTGTACCCTGAAATCCGTTCGTCATGTATTAACGTATAGAATCAAGAACAGAATTTTTGACCACAAACTTCTCCGATGATAAGAATATTGTGATGATTTATTTGACGAAGCTATAAGTAGCTACAGTTTATACTTGCCATGATAACAAAACGAGTTTAGAACTGAAAAGTTTTGGTATGTGTTCCTCAAATAAGCTTCAGGAACCAGAGAACTAAGAAGCCTCTTCTTCTGCAGGTAATATATGTACTCTTCTTAAACTATAGAACTTTTTAATTGCATTTCGCTCATCCCGATAAACTTTTTTATTTTATATTAAATTAAAATTTTGACCTAGCTAGGTAAACTTTTTTGGGGCCAATGATTCCCTTCACTAAAAAATATGAGTACCTTTCATACTGACATAATTCATAGAATATTAGCGTTGAAAGCGTTCTTTTTTGCAACATATTACGACGTGTATTGGTCTTTCCTGAAAGAAAAATACACAAAGTGATGGTAAACTAATTTCGTTTTAGTGTCCAGTACATTTGACACACCAACCACCAGACATGACAGAGCTGGCCCTGTTCAATCATATGAACAGTTGTCTCAAAAGACACGTGCAGGCTGGAAGATCTGATAGATTGTTCCCATCGGACGTTCAGACCACGACATTGTCCATTGATTCTTAATTTATGCGTATGATAAATTCATTCAAAAACTCAAAGTGAATTTTTGCATATTCGAACTAAATCTATATGTGCTAGAGTATCTGTTATCTCTTTGTAATCTTCATGATATATATATATATATATATATATATATATATATATATATATATATATATATATATATATATATATATATAAACGTATACCATTCCAGGGTCAGAGTCCAGTAGAGAATTTACGCCAATTTGGACAATTAATACAGCCACCAATTTGGAGGAAAACTCCTAGGAAATCTTGCAGGCTTAAGTGCCAGGAATCAGTTTCTGACAAAAAATAAGAAATAAACAAGTGGAGCCCTGCTTATCCAGACCCTGCCTACAGGCTCACATTGTGCTTCAAGGTTTTACAAATTTGGCTTTGTGTTTTCGCAATTTAGTTCATCAATTATACAACTATTAGAGCGTTGAACTTAACTTATCTTTGCCTAAAAATTACTCAAATTAATATTGCTTAATGACAACATATCGATCTGAAATTAAAACTATATTTCTAATTAGAAATTATGCGTCAGCACTTCACAGCCCGCACTCTGAGTCCAAAAAAGTATACTATTTGACATGAACCCTCATATCATCTTGTGATATATCAATATATAGAATCAAGAAAAGATTTGTTTTTTTAATCAAACTTGACAGACTTACTTTAGCATCAGTGACGGCGAGACCAGTCATGACGTTCATCAGTACCAGAAAAATCAGGAAGAGGAACACAAGGAAAATAAGGACAGCGGACGTCGCATACACAGCGCCAATGTTGGACAAATCTTCGCTGATGTTGGAGTACTCGAACTCTCCCGTGGACATGACGATGGCACGCGGCAAGGTTGTCCAGAAATCAGCAAAGTCACCGCTCTGAAAATAAAGTCATGACGTCAATGTTGCTCAATTAAAGCTTTAATAAAGATGCTGTCCAAAATTTGTAGCTGTGGATGAAATTTTGTTTCTTCAAGAAAATGGTAGGTTTGAGCATTAGTGAAATGAACGTGTTGCAGCAAAGTTTCGTAATCATAATCTTTTTTACTTAGGATTCAATTTAGGCTCGTTAATATTTGTCGCACCTAAAATAACTGGATAACTGGTGAAGAGAAATTAATAATATCAATAAAAAATCTGTTACAAAACTTTCTTTTTGCAGCTTTACAAATCAATTTTTGAACAAACCAATGCGTCTGAGCTGATAATATTGAAGTAAGTCGCTTCACGCTCCTACGTCGTCACTACGTTTCTGTTTCATGAACTCTAAATCTTGGCGAATAATTAAATCATATATATGAATACTCGAAAATATGGCATTAAGCATGAATACTAAAAGCATAGAATCGCTATGAAAATAATGATGGAGATTATACATTTTATTTATCTTCATAATACATACCACAAAATGAAGCGTTTATTCGTAAATTTACGAAAAAACTTGTATACTTTTTATAAAGCATTGTGCGTGCGTTATTTTCTAGCGTGGAAAAGTAGAGGGGACAATTTAAATTAACACGTTGAGTGCGATTGTCTAGCCGGTGCAAATCTTTACTTTGTACACACAGTCACTAGAAAGCTTTGAAAAAATTACAGAACCTAACCTGAGCGACCCACCGGTGGGTCGTATCGCACTTAACGTGTTAATGAGTTTCAAATTCGAAAGTCTTTGCCTGAACTGCACTCAGGGTACAGCTGTAGTTGAGTAATTGTACTTTCTTAGTTGTCGAGCTCATTAACACATTCATTGCGGTATGACCCACCGGTGGGTCACTCAGGTTAGGTTCTGTAATTTTTTCAAAGCTTTCTAGTGACTGTATGTACAAAGTAAAGGTTTGCACCGGCTAGGCAACCGCAATGAATATGTTAATTAAGTCAACTGTCATCTCACCTCGACGTTGTCGGAAGGCTGAAGGATGATGTTAAAGCTAATGCTAAAGGCGACGATGAGAAATCCGAAGAGGAAAATCAATTTCAGGAAGTTCCAGGAAACATGACGGAGCATCGTGATGTAGATAGCAAGTGGAGGAGCTCGTCCCAAAACGAGCACAAACTGATACCTGTAGAAAATAGATGTAGTAATAAAAAATTAGAAAAATAGCTATTCGTTGTTTCACTGTTCATTTTCATTCCAAAAACTCACATAATTCACCTTAAATGGCTAACATCATGAAAAATGGTTCCTAAATTACTCTCATCGTACGTACGACTGATAACCACCGTTGGTTATCAATCGTACAGTGTGCTTAAATTACAAAAATTAATGCAGCGAGTAATTCATTGCAGCAAGTAAACAGGGCTAAAAATGTACAGTGAGTATTTCATCTGTTTAAAAGTAGTAAGGCTTGTCTAACAAAGAGGAACTCACCAAGCGGCGATCATAGCCCAGGCAGCCAAATGGCGAGTAGCGGCAACGGACAGCGGGGCCACGCACGCCACAATCACAGCCACAATCAGGAACCATTCTAGGTAGTTCTCAATGCAGCGAAAATAGCTTCTGTACGTGAACGCAATCTGGAATATTTCTTTCACCATCATGTAAACAGTTAGAATGATAATGAATGCCATCGTTGTCCCCCGAATGGCTTTTTGACGAAGCATCTCTTCTTCTACGATAGCAGTCGCTGTGGCGTTGCCTGCACCTGCGATGCTTTCGAGGACGCGCAAGTTCTTCAAACCGTACATGAACGCCGTGAGGAGTATCACAAACAGTAGGTACAGAATTAAATTCAGAATGTACAGTGGGAAAACTTTCCTCCACTTTGCATACAGAAACGTTTGAATAAGTGGGTGTTTGATGGCATTCCGGTGTTCCTTGTTATGACTGATATCAAATAGCAAGGACACTTCGTTTTCCAGAGACAAAACTTTCTTAGGGGCTGTTGGAGTGGGTGTTAGGAGGAACCGGTAGTTCATTTCCAGCGTGTAATCAGGATCTAAAATGCCATCCTCGCTGTTCTCATTATTTTGAGAACGAACATTAATGCAATTATCCATCGATTTGTTGAGCGTTTTAGGCAATATAACATTCAAAACCGTCCCGTTATCCTTACCACCGATAATTCGAGGCTCTCCAAGGTACGCTCCATGCTCCAATAGGATAGCCATAGCCTCTTGGTTATTCGTTGCACCTGCAATGTGTAAAGCAGTCTGGTTACCCGATCCTTCTTCTTTCTGATTTACGTCCAACAGAACGTCCTTCTCAAATAAACGTCGCAAGCATTTATTTGGATCATAAACATCTGGTTTAATTTTATCACCCATTTTGATTTCTAATGGCTTCTGCAACAGCGTGAAACTTTTGTGCCGCAGGTCAACAACTTTATTCCCATTGTTTTTCTTCATTCCTTGTATGAGCATATTAACAACAGGGACATGCCCGCGAGCAAGTGCTCTGTGGAGCGCCAACTCTCCGTTTTTGTTGCAGGCCCATGGGTCTGCCCCTGCTTTGAGCAGTGCTTCCACCCCTAACTCATTGCCACTGTTAACGACATAGTAAAGAATTTTCTTAAACCCAAAGTAGCAATTGGCCGCAGCTCGTGCCTCCCGTTCTTGCTGTCGGGATAGGACGTCAGCAATATTCACTTCAGCCTGGTTCAGGATAAGTGCATTTAAGAGGTTTGCGGTCACAGTTGGGGAATAATTGGGAGTTGCCCCTTCATGCGTTATTTTTGGAATGCAGTGCTTGTCTAATATTGCCCTGGTCTTGCTATCAACATTCGCTCCGTTTTTCACCAATTTTCTGCAGAACTCTTCCAATGCACTAGTTTTACTCGGAAATTTTTCCGCTGCAGCTCGAAGCGGGGTAATCTTACTGTTATTCAGGGCTTCGATATCGAGAACAGCAATTCGTAGCAGAGCATCAGTGCACTTCATAATTTCACTCAATTGGTCG
>VCRD01004540.1:24896-44332 GCA_006783055.1 Trinorchestia longiramus
GATGATGCTGCAGAAGACGCTGCATAGGCTAGGAGGTGGAGAGGAGAATGGCCTTTGTCATCGCGCAAGTTAGGATTGGCTTCGGCCTTAAGCAGTGCAGTGACAGCGTTACTGTTCAGGGACTTCACTGCTACGTGAAGAGGTGTATTGCCATCACTGTCAGGAGAGTTGAGTATATCTTGACGAGCGCGGTCTTCCAGACTCTCCAACGTTTCCAATAAAGTCTTCAGGCATTCCGTGGCTGAGCTCTTGACCGCAACGTGCAAGGCGGTTTCATAGTGCAAAGAATCTTGAGGACAAACCACCATTTCCAGGGACTCGTTCTCGAGCTGAACACGGAGCTCCCTAACATCGTCAGTTTTAATGATCTTCGATATTTTATCCCACTTTGGCATTTTGGATTGTGCAGGAATAAGCAAGCCCCGCTGATTTTCGATGTCTACTATCATATTACCTGTAACAAAACAATGAATTGTTATCCACTAGGTATCACACAGAATGTTCAAGTGATTTTCAACTATTAGTGACAAGGACACTAATATTCATATCAAAGTTCGTGCTTGCACATGGGAATCAACATGTAAATTCACTTCAAAATCAAAATTACTTCAACTGAACAGAGTGAATGCATATTAGTGCTTGAATGCCAAATAATTGACTTCAGTATTTGACATCACAAAGTTGCAACAGCCTTATTAGAACAATTACTTTTCAAGGAAAAGTTACATTAGTGTATCATCGAATTTACATGATGCTCCATTTAGATATCCATATACATGAACTGTATCGAACGATTTCATCAGTAAGAGGACAACGACCCTGTTATTATTCATGTTCATGTCAAATACGTCCAGTTTCTTTATTTGTTATAATATTGTTCTTAGTTTGTTACACGACCTTGCAATCAGGCCCAACAGCTTCATAGCATAGCAAGAACAGCCATATAATAGACGACAGATCGCTGGCCAGACTACCTGTCTAAACAACTGAAAAGTTTCCTTGTATCAAAACTAGGAATCGTGGGATCAAAACTGGACAGTTAAGGTTTCTATGCCGGTTATAACACTTTTGTCTCTGGGTTTTGAAAATGAACGGTTCTTTTAAACAATCCAATTGAACTTTTGCGAATAAAACACCATTCAAAAATATCATATTACTTTGCAATGCTAATACAGTAGAAACTTGTCTAGCATTGTTAGTACGTCAGAGGATTTTCATACCACCGTGAATATAGAACAATCTGAATAATTTGAATGTTACTTTATTTATGCTATCACACTTACTTGATTGGAATGTGTCTTAAAATAAAGTTGTCCCTAAACTTGAAATTTAGTTTATAATTGAAAAAATCATCTTACCGCAACTGTATTGATTTGATCGATTAAAGTTGGCTTAACACAGGTAAAGATTGTCGCCAATATATAAAGTAACCATTAAACACTTGTGAATAGACATAAAAACTTTCTAAATATCTGAACATAATGTCATACAATAGCCCACACTTTGAAGCTAGGATAACGCACTTACGTTCGAACAGTACGTACAAATTCCTTTCTTTAACCAAAGTGAACCCGAATAGAATTATGATGCAGCATAAAGAGTAGTTGAAACAAAAAGTGACAAACCCGTAGACTTTTGCCACAGTACACCAGGGGAAGTATGAGTCAATGGTGATCAATCACCTTCAGATTGAACGCAATTCACAGGTCTGCAATAATCAAGGAACAGAATTTACTTCTCTTGCATGTACCATATTTGTTTTCGACTACCTCATTTACACATTCATTCTATGATGATACAATTCTAATCATGTGGTATCATGAAAACACATATTAGAAAAAATTAAGCATTTTAGAATTGAAAATAGTTTAATATGTAACAGAATCAAAAACAGTGACTACGTCAATATTCATGATGCACGAGTACGTCTCATGCGGAGAAATAATGTTCCGAATATATTAAGAACAAACTATGTCTGAATCCACATGTAGTAGAGCTGGAGTCAAAGTCACGTGTGAGAAAGATATCTCGCATTATTTCTACTATTATATTATGTTCAATTGCTACTCAGGACTTTGGTTTCATGGCTCTGGAAGATGCACCATTTTCATGTGGCAACATTTTTCCTAATATGTACAATGAAATCAGATAACGAATTACGCTCGGACAAGCCCGTACGTGTTAGTGCACGAAGGTACGTGAAAAACAACACAAGTGGCAAACTAAAGCACTGAACAGAATGTCTATTCTAAGTGAATATAGGTTTCGAATGCTCAGATTCTTATAGCCAAGAGAGATGATACATGTTTCGCAGCGCAAGGTTCGTTATCACTTTGATATGAGGACCACATGGTGACGTTCTGCCAAATATTTATAGGAATAAGGAAGCGACTGTCAGTGATAATTGTTTCAGTTCTCTGATGATGTTAAGTTGAGATAAAGTTCCCAAAAAAGTTCTTACATCACAGGTATGATGACATCATCCACCTGGCGGCCATCTTGTTTGTTGCGATTTATTGAACATTCTTCATAATTATGCGAGGCAAAATTCTCTGTCACCGTTCGATATGCAACATTTTTCGTATGAATTCCTATTCATGCCATCGTACCATTTGTTAGAGTAGGGACTCAGCTAATTATTGTAGGATCCTGATTTTGAAAAAGCATCGCTCCTACAAGCTCCTGGCGACCTTCACTTTTTGAGATTTTTGTTAATCTATTCTTATGGATTTCTTCATTTGCTAGTAAGTAAAACAGAATTATTTTGCATTGGTTCGAAAAAAATCAGGAACACAAGCCAAGCGTACTTGCTGTGAGTTCAGAAAGCTTAGGATGTTTCTAACTATTAATAGAATTTCTTGACATTCTAGCCTCAGTTTCCTGCTGCATATTCACCCGCATAAAAGGAAAACATAACTCCAAATTCACCATTAGATCATTCAGTTTTTTGATATCACTCTTAATTTGCTTCAGTGGAGCTAAATTGCGCACTTCCAGAGAAAAATAGGCCGCCATCTTGTGTTGGAAACTTGAGGTCATATCCGCATTGGGGTTGAAAGTAATGCGTTGTTTTCACTAATGAAACCAAAACTTATATTTATTTGTCAAAATTGATCAGAGTCAACAGTACGCAATAGTCACTACAAATCAAACTTTGCAATTTTTAGAAACCTTTTCATCAGTTGATCACACTTGGCACTTTCACATAGTCGTCACTCGGTAGAGACTCGTTAACAATTAATAAAATAAATCTTTAAATTTATGTAACGTACTCCCGGTACTCGCAAAAACAGCAAATATAACAGAATGATGTTGTTTATTCAATAGCATCGACTTCTTCTTTACTTTATGTAAGCGAACTTACAGTTTGCAATAAAGTACTCATTCCCCTAAGAAAGAGAGAAAATAAAGTTCTAGAATTTGTGCAAAGATAAAAAAGTCTCCCACTATCGCAATTTGCACCAAGTCTCCTATTATTGCAATTTGCACCAAGTTTCTCGTTCTCGCAATTTGCTCCGTTTCCCATTTTTGCAATTTGCACCGAGGAGGACAACGTTGAGGTGAGCTAGAGACGCGAGGAGAGGCTGCGCGAGAGGGTTGACTGCTATACACACAGCCCGAACCTTCCGACTGACGACCAAAATAACTGCGCTCTCTGAGGGGGACTGCAAGAAGCTCCTGGTGTCGGCAACGCTTCTTACAACTCCTCATGAATGCAGGTGTCACCAGCAGCTAACTCACCAGGGCTCCGTAATGAACGTTCTTTAAAAAGCCGCTACAATATTCGCTCTGAAACTGTTCTAAAGTACATATGTACTTCTAAAATTCATTTCACTGTGGACATTGATGCAATTCGTAGACGTTTCTCTTGTTTCCAGTTTCCTTTTTACAGGTTGCAGCAACAAGGTCCTTTATTTCAGAGCAAAGCGATTTGAAAAAAGGCAGTTATATTGCTCCACATATTATGTTAGAAGAGATGACGAAAAATAAAGGGCATTCAAACTTTAGGTTCGCCGCCAGGACAAGGATCAAACTCATCGTCAGTTGCTGTGATACAGTTCAGTAAGCTCTGAGGATCAATGTAGTGCTCATGAGAAGCATCACCTAAACGAATATACTCGTATTAGGAATATTCATCCACATAAACTCTCATATTGGTCAATGTTGTGCTAGTCACTTCAGAAGATGCTGTAGGTGCAGCTGCAGCATCAAAGCAAATTCAGAGAAACTTCAAAACGTGACTCATGTCAACGCTGTCTACCTCTCAGATCATCTTTTGCTAAAATTTACTGTGTACAAAACATCTAAGTTTGCGCGTCTGACAACACTTTACTGACTTCGTGCAGCGTGAACTGGCCGAGTATGGAATCATTTACTTGCATTTAGATATAACAAATTTTGCCCATTTTTCAAGATGTCTCTTTTACATTTTCCCCAAGGACTCACTGAACAGTGTAACTTGTTCAAAAATTCGCTTTTGCCAAACCCAATTTCGATAAGGAAGCGACTTGGCTCCTGCGTAATCGTCGCTATTTGAATTGGCCTTTTGAAACGAAATAGTCAATATTGTTTATATAATATAGTCATACTTCAGCATACGCTTTGAGTATATTTCTAAGATTAACACGAAAATCTTCATAAAATAATAAATACTTAGAATACCAACCTACAGGACAGGATTGCTGTTATATTCTATCAATTTGAACAAAATTAATTCAAATAAAGCTTAATTGCATCTTCTAACGTATCATCCAATACAATTAATCAATGGTTCTCAGCATCAACGTCACAATTAATGCAGTACTATTTTTTGCCACAAGAATTCTACTATGTAATTGACGTGGAATTGAGGCTACTGTACCATTATTATGTGTACTTCATACAATTTAGATCGGTATTTTGAATCATACAGAATATGCTATTACTTTCTTCATGCGAGTCATGTAATGGAAGAATGGAACACCCAACAAATATGAACTTGAATCACACAAGATGCACAACAGTAGCAAATTTTGCAGACAGCATTTGTTTGCAAGGAATGAATACTATCAATTATCTTGGGCTAACGTATTTTAGTAGAAATAAGACTTCTACATTATAAGCTATTCAATCCTTTGAATAATTCAGCAAAATGCATCGAAAATTATCCCTAATGCGCATGGTAGAGAGTCAGCTGTCATGCTAAAGTTAATTCGTTAATTCATTGCTTGGTCAAACAACTAGTGCTGTGTCAGCATTGTTCTGAAGCACGTAAATATGCAGTGTGACAGCTCATCATCGTGTTGTTAGCAGTGCGTTTGAAGTGCTTTGAACGATCGTACGTACGCAGTAAATAGTTGATTATAGGTAAGAGTATAATAGATTCTAAATCAGAGCTCTAATTGTACACTGTTTCAATACACATTCACTGCACAATACCTCCCATGGAGGGTTAAGTCAAACAAATAGTTCATTGTAGAAAGTCTGAAGTGTCTGGATTTTCATGACTTCTACTTAAATTCAGTTCACATAGGATGAAGGTATTGGACACGCAGGAAGCTGATTCACCTTAATATCGAATTTGTATTGCTGTAAATAATGACAGTAATCAACTGATTACATCGAAACATTTACAGGATAAAAGAAGTTATAAAATAGGCATCGTACTTACTGCAGTGAAGCTCAGAAACGAAAGTAAATTAACCAAAGAACTAAGCAAAAACTAAGGTGACGATAAAAACACAATGTAGTCTTACAGCCGGTGCTCTAAGTCTGTCAGGTCTCCACTTCACAAGGTCATCAGAAATACTGGAGTAAGTGGAGTTCCATTGAATGAAACACTAAACACCCCCACACGATGCCGGGGTCTTCCGGTGTGAAGGCCCAGCTTCCTTGCCTCCATGCAGCAGCACACAGCATTCCTCTCATTCTCTTTGGTTTGACGCAGCTTTGTGAGACCGGTAGCGGAACTTCAATAAAGGAATTAAGAAACTCACTATCAGCTTTGTAATAAAACCCGCTAAGCTTTCAGTACGAGCGTTCTTGTTTGCCTCTATTACAACACTTAGAAGAGACTGCAATGAATTATCTTATTATTCTCTTCTGAAGATTACGCCTAAAGAAGAATTGTTCTCAACGCTGGTTCAGACAATTATTTTTCTGGAAAGATTTTTATATTTTGTTTGATACAAGGCAATCCTATTTTACTTTAAGGATTTTTTGAAAGTTGGTGATTGTATATTTTCGTTAGTTCATGTACTTCATTTTGACGTATAATCTATCCAGAATCCTTGTACAGTTTGACTATGGCGATATTGAGCTACTGTAATACATGAGCAATATCTTGCAAAAAGCTAACTTCAGAGCCAATGATCCATACCTCCACGCACAATAAATATAGAACACAAAAAGACTTGCCTATGGGAATACCTGTGGATCTCTGGGACAATTACAAGATTACGAATATGTACATGAACAAAATTTTTCCCGTGCATTATTTCATATTCTACTGAAATTATGTTGAAGTTAACATGCTTCATGTGAACTCGCAAACACATTAATTTTCACGGCACTGAAAGAGGCGAATGAACTAGATGATTCCTCCTAAAATAAAGTTACATTTTTACTTAAGAAATTTTCATTTAATCTGCTAAAATTGATGAATGAATCAATAGTCAGGCAGATCAATATTTTCAAAGTAATATGAATGGTGGAGCATTTCTTAGCGAATAGCTTGAATTTAGTACTGATTTTCTAGTGTTGTTTGCAGGCGGGCATTGTCTTTACAAAGGATAACAGTTTTGCAATTAGCTAAAGCTGGACGCTTTATTGCTACACCTTTGTGCTATATCTTGTCGAGTCACTAACTGCATCCTCTCTTCACGCTTCTCGACTGGTTCTTGTGGCCTTTGTTGCTTTACTTTTTACGTGAAACTTGAAAAGTACGATAAGCCTCACATGCTTTTTGATGGCGTCATTAACATTCAAGGGTAAAGGGAGTACAAGAAAAGATTTGACGAACTTTTGACAGTGACTGTACAAGATACTCCATAGAACTAACTCGAAAATATTAGCTAACTAATCCGTGCTTGTGATAGGTCATGCATAAAAATATTGTAATTTGGAAATGAGCAAAACTTATCTTACAACCTGGTGTTCGATTGACACGCAGGGTGAGGTGTAGATTATGATAAATCCTATTTATTAGGCAAGTATCCTGAACCCAACCCTAAGCACAGTGACTTCTCCTATCGACGTTTGTTTTATCTTGAATGGGAACGCCAGTTTTCTCACACTTTTAAGATTACGCTATACATCTCGGCTTCTTTATGTTGTTTTTAACAAGCTATCAAGTCGTACTAAAACATGATAGAATCTTTCTCACCTTAGGATAACTACTACTCGCGTTTTTACAGCCGCTCCATGATCTTGCTAACCACTCGATCGACTAACATTTAGTTTCATGGTTTAACAAATTGTACTCGTAGGTTTGTCACACGTATTCGTTGATGTTATAGCTGTAAAATCGTTGAACTATTTGATGTTTAGAGAATAATAACTATGCATTAACATATACTAATTGAGAACGTAAATTGTATTAAAATTATGCGTTCAGACTTCCACAATCCTACCTGTGCAAGAGTACACTAAACTATTTTTCTAAAACTGAACTATGAATGAAGGGTAACATGAAAACTGGCCACCTACTGCAAACATAATTAACATTAAACTTCATTCTTAGACCTATAAAAATAATGGCTAGACCTAACTTAGGTTCTTAACTTGAAAGAAATGTTTTCTGCAGATATCTTCAGCAGCTACATTGGTTTTAATTTTATCAGAAACTAAGCAGAATATAGTACGTTATAAATACATTCTACCTATTCTATTTATTCGGTGTCGAAAGCACTAACCACTCTCTTTGTCATGTTAACTTGATTCTATTATTATAGCGCACCCAACAGGAATATCGTATTATAGCGCACACAACAGGAATATTCTATTATAGCGCACCCAACAGGAACATTCTATTATAGCGCACCCAACAGGAACATTCTATTATAGCGCACCCAACAGGAATATTCTGTTATAAAGCACACGACAAAAGCATTCGCTCTCTTCCTCACAACTCCACACTTTTTATCTTCATTGACCAGGTTCAAAATCGTATCACCTCTGCCTAAGAAAGGAAAAATTCGACATCAAGGTTCATTCAAAACTATTAACTAAAAATCGGCTGCTCCAAGTTTCAGTTCCCGTTCTGTGGCTTGTACACAGAAGAAAGTTTGAATAACTTGAAACTACTTGTAGGGTCACTTATCTTTAAAACGTCTTCCCCAACATGTAATTGGTCAATTGAGCATTTTTATCTAATAGTTGGACTTTCGTGTAAGAAATAGTTCTTTAGAGAGCTAACTTTCAGACCGGTATTCGTTTCATCAGAGTTGTTGCTAACATCTAGTGCATAATGAAGTAATAAAGAAAAAACTCTTGAAATTAATGTAATTTCAATGTTAATTACGCCAAACAGGGATGCATGACTGGTGATTCCCTAGATGTCTTTAAGGGAAAATGAACGTTGCTAAAAGACGAGCTTTGAAACATCATTTTAAGTCGGTACGTGACTTTCATAACAGAACCTGATCACTGAAACCTGTCGTCTAGGGAGAAGAACAAGGAGCAAGTAATCAACGTACACTATGCTGCATCACACAATCAAAGACGCCGTGCTCATTTCAAAAATTGATGAAAGGCGGAACGTTTCATTTCCCGGTTCTGCAGCTCCCACAACTGAATGACTTTGTGGATATTTTGAGTTTCCTATGTGAATTTTGACTTTAATAACATTAACGAGGACTTATTTTAGCAAAATTGAGAGCGTCATATTCTGGAAACACTAGTTAGAGGGAGATCTTGTTGGTAAGTTAGGACCTAATATTGTGTGTACTTCCTACTGTACTGTGTACAGTGCTACTGTACTGTGTATAGTGCTACTGTACTGTATATATGTGCTACTGTACTGTGAATGTGTGCTACTGTACTGTATATACGTGCTGCTGTACTGTGTATACGTGCTACTGTACTGTGTATACGTGCTGCTGTACTGTGTATACGTGCTGCTGTACTGTGTATACGTGCTGCTGTACTGTGTATACGTGCTGCTGTACTGTGTATACGTGCTGCTGTACTGTGTATACGTGTTACTGTACTGTGCATACGTGTTACTGTACTATGAGCGTGAGACCGTACTTTGATGTACCGGTAAGGAAATTCACTCTATGTCATGAAAAATTTAGTTATTACCAAATCTGACCGGATATTTTGGATACTGAAAGATAAATGCCCTCAACACTAACCTGCAGAGTTATGCACATGTTAATGCATAAAGTAAATCATTTCGTCATGCCCTCATACCACAGTCTTTCTCCTGATGTGTACATGATGTGTACACCACTCATGTACACATCAGCTGTATGGGCTCACGCTGGTCGTGTGTAGAAGCAGGAAATCCTGTCATTGTTTGAGATAACAGACAGTCCACAGCAAAAATCCTCCACCGGTGCGTGGCTGGCAGCACATGCATAGGATAAATATCATGTCTGTGATTCAAGATCTTGATTATTAGAGGATATGTTCTAAAGCGTTCAGTTTCAAAAGACGTAAATGTGCAGGGATATCAGGGCTACGTTGCTCTGTGAGTTGCATGGAAGGAAAATCCATTTTGAAAGCAAGACCTGTGATAAAGTACTTCATTGTAAATGTCCTTTCTAGTTCATTGACTTTTTCGAGTGTTTCTCAAGGAGGCATTTATAGTGAGGTTATTATCGCAGTTCTGCAGGCCACTATCAGCACACAAATATTGAGATAAAACATTTCGGTTCACAGAACTCCCAGTTAGCCACAAACTATAACAAAAGTAATAAATGTTCACAAAACTATTATTTATGAGAAATTTACGAAACAGTTCAACCTAACCTAGGATAATCTTTCAAGTTTTTATGACATTTGCTACAAACTGTCGATTCGAACACCAGTTACATAGTGCATATAAAAAAAGTGTGGAAAGACTGTCACACGTTTTATGAAGTGGTCATTTTCATGCATTTAATATCGAAATAAAATCGAAATGTGTTCCCTAAGAGCACACCTAAATGACAACTATTAGCTCGACAAATTGCAGTGAAACTTTCCACATAAGACAAACAAATAAAAAGGCCGGAATGACAGAATAAGAAGTCGAGGTAATACATGAATTTGCATGTTTTTTGATGGTTGCCCGCAGTATTCGTTAATAAAAAGCAATCAAAATTTCGTGTCTGAAGAAAGATGTACTCACATTAACACGTTGAGTGCGATTGTCTAGCCGGTGCAAATCTTTACTTTGTACACACAGTCACTAGAAAGCTTTGAAAAAATTACAGAACCTAACCTGAGTGACCCACCGGTGGGTCGTATCGCACTTAACGTGTTAAGCAACACAAAGGCTGCACGACAAAGTGCATGAAACTATAATTGAGTCAAAGTAATCATGAAAATACCACATTTAAGAGATAAGAGCTAAACTGGTTGTTGCTTGGTTAAGTGTAAAAATTGAATATTTCTGTCGTCTACAGCTTTGGACGAATATCTAACAATTTATCCGATGCTTCAGTTTTAAACGAAACTGTCCTTCAAGCAAAAGCTGAACTCATCTTTTTAATAATGTACGTTAATGATTGCTTGCAATTAAGGAAATCTTTAAATGCTTCGAATTTTCTTGATTTGGCTTTTCTTGTTTGTGTACAAATACGCCTGTTCATCAACTATAGTAAATCTACTGCAATTTTCGTTGAATTTGTAAAAAGCTGAAACGTTCGGAAAAAGCACAATTTCTTTTCAATCTACTATTTATGCTCTGATATTTATATAGAAACTAGAATACTTCAACAAAAAAACGAAATATTTCCGAAAACTACTGAAGTTAGTCCCAGTAGTTGCAGCAATGATTTACGATACATTTCTTTGCGTGACCATATGAAGTCTGTTTTTCATGAGGCATTGTATAGTCTCAACCACACTAAATGTAAAAAGTTTGAAATAATTCAAACCTCAATTTTTCACACGCATTGAATTAGTATTTACCTCTAGAATTGTCGAATACTTGTAATTCCTAGAACAAGTAACAAGAAACTTTGCATCAAGGATTCAATTTCATAAGTATTGACATTTCCATAGGCATTCATCAGTTTTGCATCGCCAAAACAAACTGGCCGAAATTCTTTTAAAGTGGAGAATGAACTATAACTATTGACTATTGTTATACCATTGAATGGACTATCAGGTATATCCCACATGAATTTATCAGGTATATTTCCCATATGTTAATTTCATATGTACTAGAACAGCTTGTGTTTAAAGTCCAATTTAAATTTTTTTTGTTTAATTATTTTGATTTCAATATTGAAATACGTTATAGTTCTTTTTTCGGAGTTATTTACACGGTAGAGCAGCAGCGCTGTTTTCGCACATCTATTGTACATCTATGTAATTCAATCATTAACAGTGGAAAAAAGCATTTCCATGAAATTATTTAAAGGAATTGGCAATCTGAGCCTGATGTCAATAAAATTTGCTTTGTTCAGCTTCAACTTTCAAGTTATTTACAGTGATAGTGTCTTGTTGAACAGCATCATCACTACTCTTAAGATGTTAACATTGACAATTTAAAAACCAATGTAACTGCTCTGCATACTCTAGTGGAGATAAAGTTCTTCTATTTTATTCTAGAGTAGAGAGTGTGAAACAATATTTTCTGCCGCTGCGGAAACGCACGACCTGATCGTAGTATGGGCCTGATCACTCGATGCATTCCAACTCATCTGTCCTAGATTCAGCTCCTAGTACGTGGAGATACTTTCATCTCTTCTCGATTCAGTGCCTAGTAAGCTGAAACACTTTCATCTCTCCTAGATTCAGCACCTAGTACTTGGGATCACTTTCACCAAAGGACAGAGAAAATAAAGAGAGTAATCGGCAGAAACCGTGTCCAATGACAGTGAAAGCTGTATGATTACCAACCAGATGCGCTAAATAATCTCAAAGAAATACAGTTTCAATCACATTTTCACCAGTTCTGTCGTATTTCAATGCAGCCACAAAACCTTGGAAAGAGTAGTATTCATTTCTCCTAAAATAAAAACTTCTGAATTACGAGCTATTCCATTACTGCCTAGCCACTTGAGTACGGGAGACGCGACGGAGGCTTGCGCAGGAGAGGTCATCGAGCACCGGATGCAAGCTCAGCTGACCGTGCGCTGCTGCCATGCGTTACTGAAGCACCACTGTCCACTGTGCTCTGCATGTTGATGTAAGCAGTATTATGTATTGCTGTACTTGTCACAGTATTATGTACTGTACTTGTCATAGTGTTATGTGCTGTACTTGTTGTCATAGTATTATTTACTGTACTTGGTGTCATGGTATCATGTACTACTGTACTTGTTGTCATAGTGTTATGCACTGCTATTTTTGTGAGCAGTATTGTCCTACCGTTCTTATGAGCACTATTAAGTGCTGCTGTACTTGTGAGCAGTATTGTGTGCTGCTGCACTTGTGAGCAGTATTGTGTACTGCTGTATTCGTTATGAGCAGTATTATGTACTGCTGTATTTGTTATGAGCAGCATCATGTAATGTTGTATTCGTTTCACACCTACATGTCACTACGCAGTTGCTTGTTCTCTGTAGAGGTGCTTTACCTTTAGCGTACACAACTGGCGGATGTGTGAGAGCATCGTCCAAAATGTGAAGTAAATTTTACTGTAGCAATTCAATTAGAACATTTTAAACAAAGTCATTTTCTTATCGTTGATGGCTTCCGCTTAAATTATACTTTCTCGAAGACAAATTTTTGCGATCTACCGCAGTCATACAGTTCTTTCTTCATCATTCCAAGTTGAAGTAAAAATTTTTAACTGAAACCTCTTTCGTTTAGTAACTTGCGTATCAAACACATTTTAATAAGTTTATCAATTCCAAAAATGTATCTTCTCGACGACGTACGAAGATACTATATAAAACTGTCTCTCAACTATGGGTCAACCTTAAAATGATCTTTTCGTGGAGTTGTGAAACAGCAAAGACAATAAAGAACTCTCCTTTGTTTGCCGTAAGTGACCTCTGCAGTGAGAATTGCTTGGTTCCTTTTCGCTTTACGCACGTTCATCCGCCAATGTCAGGGTGAATCTGGAGACTTCATCTCACAGTCTGGCTACGCATCAGCGGTATTGTTCGCAGCCACAGCTGAAATCCAGTGACTTTCCCACGGTCCAGCAGGAGGGGGAGGGCAAGGTGTGCACAGGTATGCGTGTGTGTGAGGGACCCTTGCGTACATGCGGGTCTCAGGTGTAGCTCGTAACTCGAGTTCAGGGAAAGCTAACGTCCGTGCAGAGGGCAAGAACGATGTACATGACTACCAAACCGCGTCTAGACGTGCGTACTGACCCTTGCAATCAACCAATTTTTCCAGGCATGTTTCTAAAGCTAGGTTAGTAACCTAATAACTGTTTCCTAGAGCAAAACTCTCCCTGCAACTGCTGTTTCCACATACACACGCTATTTACTACTATATTTGACTTATAAAACGATCTACACGTGTGCAGAATGAATTCACTGCGATATTTGTGATTATCTCTTTTTTCCCTGGCAACTTAGCGTAAGAAATGACTGTCTGAGAATTTAAAATTTATTTACGTACATCTTAATTGATATAATTGAAGCAATACGTAGGCAGAACTCGCTTTCCGAACCATGTTACTGAAGGCAGAAACCTCACAAATTGAGGCTCGTATGAACTGTGTCAAACGCGTGCACCAACATGAATGCAAAACTAATTTTTTTCGGTCCCATTCTGCATGAATAAATTACGTGAAAGTATTGAATATTGGTGCTCAAAAATAAATCAGCTTACACAACTTACAATAGAATGAAATACTATACTTTAGTTCGTTATACTCGGATATTCTTGAACACAGCCCAGTCTTGACTTTATTGAATGTGTCACACTTAAATACACCTCATCTTCAATTTTCTTGAGAACGTGTAAATGCACGGAAATGTATCTTTAACATAACTTCGTAAAGCATGTACTAATGCAATTAAAATATCCTGTACTGACCCAGGTTAGTGTTCAACGCCGAGTCAACAGCTCATTCGAACAAATGACTAAAAGCATTAATAAATAAATCAACTTTATTCCGATATACCACAGACTACACGAGAAAGAGGGAGGAGATTGCAAGGTCAGCGAGAGGAAAAGTTCTACTCGATGAACTAAGAGGTAATCGGACAAGAAAAGGACATTCCTCACTAACGTTGGTATTCCTCGTCTCTGTTGCTGGGACCTGCTAATCTTTTCTGTGCTGATTGTTTCTAATTACCGAAAGTCATAAATAGGTAATGGGTAAATGGGTAATGGGCAAATGGGGATGGGTAAATGGGTAAATTGGTAATGGGAAATGGGAACACTTTGGCAAAATAGTTGGTACCAACGATTTGTTTTCAGCTAGTGATGACAAGGGTGAGCATTTAAAATTGCATTTTTGTGATATATTCCTAGACCATTTGCTTCTACGGATTTGACAAAAAACAAAATGCGACAGAAATTGTGGTGACGTTCGATGAGCTCGCACAAATCTGAAACTCTCACGTAGCATAAATTACAGTAGCCACCAAGACTGTAAAGCACAGGTACTCTGTTTTCAGGTGACCGGCGTAAATAACCATTCGGTACACCGGAATAAAGAGTTATAGGGTCAGATTCTAGCGGAAAAGCAGCAAAATTAACAGTGCAGACCTCAAGTTTGCCTTGTGCGAGTTACGAATACGAGAATTCAGCTTACATACATCCAGCTCATCTCCCGTTACAGCCCTCTTTCCCACGACTTCCAGCGTCGCTCTAAGCCAATGAAATTACGAGCAAGCTTGGGCTGCACTGTGGGAACAATTGTTCCCACAGTGCAGGCCAAGCTTGCTCGTAATTTCATTCTGTAAGTCTTCTTAACCGCGATAGCAACGCTTTCCACAACATTGAGTACGATTCTTCTTAGAAATTAAGGTCATATTCAGACACTCTGATTTCAGTTTTTGCATTCATCAATCACTGCGTAAAATAAAGATCAAGTCAAACACAAATCGTCATACACAAAAACTAATTTCAATGCTTGTAGTGACCAGGCCCATAAACGATGATGTAAGAAGCTCATGATGAAGTGTGACGTAATGTTTATACCTCACGAACAAATATCGTTTGTAAAGCGAGAAGCTTAAATGAGCAATGGGCTACACCATTGAAACTGTTCTCTGCGCGTAATAAACAGCCGTGGATATCTTCTAACAGTATTTGAAAATGAACTGACTTTCTTTCATGGTGTTTCTACGTGATCTCGATCATTTTATGCCACTCTATGATGATCACGATAATACGCAATACCACTCTACGATGATCACGATGATACGCAATACCATTCTACGATGATCACGATGATACATGATGCCACTCAACAATAATCATGACCTTTAAATCTCGCTTAAGCAGATCAATTTTTTGCGAGTAGCCTACTGATCGCTTCTTTCTTAATTGATTATTATTTCGTTGAAGTAATTTTTAGTAGGCTTGCTTTCAGCGTTACCGAAGATACTTTTTCATTTGAACTAGTCATGTTAACTGCTTCTGGCAGTTTAGTTGAATTCTCTTACGGGGACGAGAAAAAACCGCAGTGACCTTTGCCCCGACAGCATCCTCAATATTGGGAGGCCCCGCAGCGCCCTCTGACCTGTAGCAGACGAGCAGCCCGGAGGCTGTACAGCAGGTCATTCCTGCTCCTAACCTGCAGAACTGAGGGAGCATCTGCTTCCTCTTCCCTTGTGCGGCAACCCAGTCTCGTAGGCTTACTTCATTAATCCAGGCAGACGTGCTAGGCTCCTGTCATGAGCCATGCTCTGTATCGGTGTGTTAGGGGTCACTAGGACATACATTCACGCGCTACTCAAAAACATGGTAGCAAACATTCTGAGCATGCAAAGACTAACACCGTCACGCTGTGAAGCAGAAGACACCGGCTGCAGTAACCGACCTGGACACGATGTCCTGGTCGGTAGCTCCATCTCAATCTGATCTTCGCCTCCAATAAAATAGCTTACAGTGTTATAGCTTCTGTTTTGTGTTTTGTGCGTTAAGGTGTTAAAATCTTTTTATATATTAATTTTAAAACCTAAATGAAGCACTGCCAATTTACTTAAAGCACACTGCCTACCTAATTAATGCGAAGATATCTTGATAGTAAACTAAAATAGATTAATTTGTTTATTTTTTTGCATTAGATAGTGAGTTTGAATGTTATCTCCTGTGTAGGTAGGAATATTCATATATATATATATATATATATATATTTAGTCTACCTGTCTGGGCTTAACTTCCAGTTCAATGTTTGACTTACTTGTGTTGTCTTAGGCTTAGCCATTGATATCGTACCCACTTGTATACTATAAAAATAATGATTTCATCGAGCTGAAAATTTCTGCTTTCCCTGCTTTTACTCCTCACGTCCCAGTTACTTAAGCACGTAGCTCACCAAATTATCACATAATTTACCACGAATCATATTAGTGCACTCAAAAAAACGATATAGAAAAGAAACTCATAGTTCGAAGCATACTCACGTAATATTCGACACAATTGCAGTTATAAGTAAGCGGTACAGGCAATGCACTTCGTTACATTACAGAACATTATTCCCACTTTAATCACATAAACAACCAGAACCCTGAACCGCGCTGTTCATTTCAAGACACGGTGTTGTGTCTGGAGGAAATATCACAATTCACTGATTTTTGAATGCTCTCTCACCGTCATGATGGACAATGCCGACTTCAAGTCTACCATGCGGCGTAGGTAGCAAGGCCTCAACTTGAGGCATCACAATGATACTCAAAATAGTTACTGGAGCACAGTTTTACTAGAACAGCGGGAGACACAGAGCACGCACTGTTGGGAATGATGAGAACACTGAGAGCTGAGGGAGGAACTAGCAGCTGCACAGCTGCACACGCCAGGTGTGCACTGCTGAGCAGCTGCGCAGCAATGTCTTTGGTAGTAGACAACAAACGAACCACGAGCCCATTTTTTTGCGCATTTAAACACCAACTCTCCTTCAGGATACAGCAACATGACTTACTTTTTTGCCTTTCAAAAAGTTATGAATAAAGGAAGTTGTGTCGCCGTACTCTGTATTATCTAGCTTATGGTTTTCTGCGTTGTTTTCTTGCTAACTTCGAAACCACAGATTTGCAATCAAAAGTCTGTAATGGTACTAAGTGAGGTTTTTCCTTTAAGATGTAAAAATAATCAAATGTGAATTACTAATAATTTTAGTGTGTTTGAGAGCCTTTGCATAAAATATGGTGACAAAATTTTGCCTTATATCTGAAAAAAATGCGTCAACAAATTAATTATACTCTTAGTGAATCAATATTTTTGTGTGTAAGATTTTAGATTTCTGTTATTAAAAACTTCGTGTCTTTAGAAGGCTCCGAATTCGGAGATTGTTACGTATGAAAAGAATATTTTTTCTCGTAATCAACTTTCATTCTTTTGGGTCATCACTGCGTCTTCCATGACGGCCATAACAGCTGCATGCTCCTGTGACCTAACAAAAAAGGACTGTACCTCGAGTGGTGACTGGCCCGTTTGGATGCACTGACTTGGCTTTCTTTGGCACTTCGTTCTATTTTACGATTGAGTCACTGACCATGACGCGAAAAAACAGCTTTTTTCAATAGAAGATGCAGTGGATTGCAGACTCTCTACTCCAGTTGAGTTGGGCGGAGTGATCGAGTGGTGGTTCCCCTCGATCCTTGGTAGCCTAACAAACATTCATTTTTATCTTGTCATGATAGTTAGATCTAAGTTAAATTTTTTTATGTATATTTATTCATTAATCGAGGCTTAGATTTATATTACTATTATTCATGAAACAACCTTTTTATCATAAATTTCTTATTTTTGTAATAAATTTCTGTCTTCGAATAATAAAATAGCTAACGTCGAAGAGAAAAATTAATTTAGGAACCTAATGATCTGATGAAACGCATTTATTCAACATTTATTTCACTATGCCATTATTTTCTTGCGCCACTAGAGGAAATATTAATATTGTTTTCTCTTATGACTGATTATGATCCTCAGAGACCTTTGATGCACGTTTTTTCCGATACTTTACACATGCCTTGTTTGTTTAAATTCAGAGCATGACTTGAGCAATGTGGAATGTTTTGCCGAATTTGGTTACTCAACTTTTGCAGTAGATAACAGAAGCAAACATTTTTTTCGATATCTTTCTATCTTCATTAAGTAATCGAAAATAATATTGAATTTAGGGTACCTTATGAGAATATGTTTGAGAAAGGGAAAATGACCCAAAAACACCTGCAAAAAATGGTAATACAGCAATGAAATAAAAGAGTGCATTAATAAAATTGGTTGTGCCATCAAACCCTGAAGCAACAAATTTTTGCTTCTCCAGGTATCAAGGATCATGAGTCATTACGTCTATACAGTCGAACTATAAAACTCATTCGTCGTTTTTTGAGGGGAGCTCAAAAAAATTAACGTAGATACGAAACAGAAGTTAGTTAGAAAAAATCCGTTGTGCAGGCGTAAAATTTACATACGATACTCTTACTGTACAGTCGCAACGAGTCGTGTTCGTACAGTTATAGAATTACAAAACTATAACGCACGTTAAACTTTCTTCATTATTGCACAAGAGGCTTTTTTAATCGAACTTAAAAATATTATAGAGCAACAGTGTTCCGTCAATGGATGAATTGATTGTGATTTTCTGAAAAGATGAGTTCTCCGAACTCTGATTATTTCAACGAAATATTTTACTTCCTCGGGTGGGAAACAGTTGATGCTCAGTCGGAAAAACGTTCGGGCATTCATGTTCAAGAAAACATTCGGAAAACTAATTCGTTGTTTTTTCTTCTATTTTTTTAAAAGTAGAATGTATAACATTGAACGTACACTGTATGAGTAAAAAATTTAGACTTTTTCCCTCGGCGGCAATTGTTTATGGCCGACGTTCAAAGATGTACGCGCCAGCTGTTTGTGACTAGAGGGAGTATTTCGATATAGACTTGTGTCATTCATGGACACTTCGTTGAAGGAGATGAAAGGCTGCTCTATCGAAATGAATTACGAAGTACAACAGCTCCGAACGTCTTCTGAGTTTGAATGTCAGATGAATACATACAGCTTTCATTGTAAGTTCCTCTGTTTAGAGCTTGAAATTAAACATATCGACTGCAATAGCTACCAGGTGGCTGACAAAACTCGTTGCTATGCTGTGCTCGTCAACAAGCAGCACAGAAAAACGACAGCAGGGGGAGGGAGTGATGAGACCACAATGCCGGGAACGC
>VCRD01004541.1:0-20043 GCA_006783055.1 Trinorchestia longiramus
ACACACACACACACACACACACACGCACTGTTTCACGCAAGCACACACACATGCACCCTTTCACGCACGACGCACACACGTACGACGCAAGCACGAACGACGCATACACCATTTCACTCGTTTTCACACGCATACCTCACCACAGACCTGCATGAGGACACATGAACTGCGCCTGTCGATCACCAATGATTGAAAATAAGTTTTAGTATGAAATATTCTTAGTCATTTCATGTAATATTAAGAACTAGTAAGGCAGCAGAATATAAAGAAAGCAAGTAAGATTTAAAACACATGAATGATTACTCCTGAAAATCAAATGCTATTCTTTAGGATTAGCGTAACTACTGTTTCCATAGAATTTTAAACAACGTAACTCTATGGCACAAAAAATTACCAATAAATATATTGCGAAAAAAAACGAAGTATATAACAAAACTTTGAAATGAGCAGAGTTGTACCAACGAAATCGCTCACAAAGATCCGACAACGGCAGCAGCGTCAAAGAAGAGGAAAACTTGGATTCTGAAATATGAAGTATTGGCATGGAATATCTTACTTCAGGAGTTTCGTTTTACGAATATCCACGGGAAAAAGCGGAAAGCAAACAACATTCCCACTCAACTACATACCTAAACCCACAAAGAGGGTAGTCAGAAGCGATCCTAATTCCTCTCTGTGCTGACGAGGAATCTTAATATCAGAACAAGTTAACTGAAGTCCACTTAAATGAATTTAAACGGTGGCAAAAAAGAATCGGAACTACAAAACATACCATTTTCGGTTAAGCTTAAAGAGCGATACAAATATTTTAAAATTATAAACGTACATACATATATTTTACACTATGACTTACATCTCTACACACAACTTATACACATAGGATAGAGTTGAAAACTGTATTTGAGCACAGCACCTCCTCGTAGTACGAATTTCATTCGCTCCATGACTTGACTCTTTTCACGATTTACTTGATTCCCCACCAGTCTTTCTCTTTCACGTCAACTAAAATATAATTAACTCGTTCCAAACCCAAACAATCTCTTAAAAATATTTTTTCACAGATAGACAAACAGAAAAAGTATAGTTAAGAAGAAAGTAACAATTATTAAACATAATAGAAGAGAAGGCAGAATGATATGTAAACTGATTCTAATAATTCAATTCCGCTTCTATAAAGAATTTAGGAAAAATATTTTAGGCGTTGTTCTCTTATGACACTTAATTTCAATTTTTTGAGCGCACGCACGCATACACCTTTTCACATTCTTTCACACACACTTCTTCACTTTCCCCACCTGTACGTCAGTACATTGAGACAGCTAAAGAAATGGCTTCTCGTTTTCAAAACGTCCCGAAATTGCGCCAGAGCAGCGTTATTTAATGAAGCATATGAACGATCTGCAGATATTCAGTCAGAATACCTTATTTCTACAAACTCAAACATCCTGCCTGTCTTAGGCAACAATGACTGGCTGTCATCGCGGAGATAACCGCCACACGCGATACCCTCATGAACTGAACGCGCTGAGGCCGTGTAAGGTGGCAGCACGCATGCAAGCTCAGTGCTAACTGGCGCTCCATTGCATGTACTTTTCTCGTACCCAATATTTTCACTCCCAGACAAATATTACCACGAGCCGCTGCTCGTTCAACAAATTACTCGTAAATGGGACTCTGTACTACGAGGTTCTACTGTACATGAAATGACTATTACAAGGCAACAATGTGCAACGACTACATGCACGATGACAGAACATGTAGTTGTTTAAAAAGTAGATTAATGCAGAGAATAAATCTTTTTGCCTCCTGTCAACGTTTCGATATTCTTAGATTTAAGACAAAGTTCACAACAATAGTGGATATGAGTAGTAAAACAGTAACAAACTAAATAAAGCGGATCTCCGGAGTCCGACCACCTGCAGTATTAAAAACATTCTCTGAACACGAGTAGAAGAACACAAGCAGAAAACTTAAAAACTCGTTTGCACGAGACGTCGGGCAACAGGCGAGAATAAAAAAAATATGAAAGCAAAGCTGTTTAGCAGGACTGGGAAAACCTGAAACTTTTTTTTAGGGCCAACTGCTGCTAACTCTGCTATTTTCACTAAATGTAGAAACCACCAAAAAACATTTAACATAGAAGGAAAATATAAATCTTATGAAAACCCATAAAGGGACTGGGACGCACTACACGCCTTTACGACACACGGCACACGTGTTGTGAAGAAACCAATGGAAGTAATGGAGGTCACAGTCAACTCCTCTAACTGCACTCAAACCTTCGTCACTAAGTCCTCAGGATGAGAGATATACGAACATTTGAAGAAAATTACAAAAAGAACGAAGATACTAGAACCGAAGGTTGATTGCACTCTAGATCGGCCATCAGAGAATAAGGAAAGAAATAATAGTATAATAGGATACACAAGAACACTTGCCTTTTTACAGCCCCATCCACAACCAGCTCCGCTGAATCCAGAGTTGATGGGCGGAAAAATCTTGAGGAACTTCAAGTCTTCAACATGAGTTCAGATGGAGGACATGAGCGCCTGGTACACCGTCACAGTCCTTTACTCTACTGATCTACAGCTACAAGACATACTCAACTACTTCAAAAGTTGTGCGCATCGAAGATACACCCTCTACCTTGAAGCTACGAGATCACAGGCACTGTCGTTGTCTTGATTATATGATTATATTAGTGGGTAACTATCGAGGTGGTCAGCCGCGGAGCAGCAACAAACACGCACAGTAACGCAGGTAGGTTAAAACAAATGCTAGCGGAGTTTGTGCGGCTAGTCAAGAACAAAACTGATTGAGCAACTTAAACGCAAGGAAGACAGGGACTACGAATAATACCACTTCATGACTGGAGGACAGTGGGTAAAGTTGGACGGCACGTGTTCAACACAAATAAAATCTATACTAACACATGTATAATAAAACCATCTGGAATATCCACGGCATCGTCAAATAACTCACAGGCTAAACCAGTAAATGAACATAACATCCCTTTAATCATTAACAATTATTTGTTGTGGGCTCCTAGAAGAACCAACAAAAGCGACATTGGCGTCAACAGCTGTGATGCAGCTCTAGTGGTGCAGCCCTAGTGGTGCAGCCCTAGTGGTGCAGCCCTAGTGGTGCAGCCCTAGTGGTGCAGTTCCATTACTTCATCACGAAATTACCGCCCCTGGTAAGTTGACACTAACAGCTCTGTAATGAAGTTCGCTCGCCCTGTGCATGCCTCTTGCATTAAAAAGAAATCTGAAAACAAACCCCACATTTCAAACACGGGAATCCTTTCATGCTTAATTATACATCAAAATTCTAATATAAAACTAACAAATACCTAAATTTAACAGAGTAAATAACAAAGTTATTAATTTTTAAATAAAACATTTGATGTAAATTTTCAACAATAAACGAATCAACTCGGTAAAATTTGAAACACTTAACAAATTAACTTGGTAGAATTTGGACACCTGAACGGAAACACTCACCAAAATTTCAAACAATTAATTATTTTAGTAAAATTTTATCCATTACCCCAGAGACTCCTCAAGTTAAACTCCAGCGGAGGCAGTTTTAAATGTTTAGTGTAGCCAGCGCGTCAACAAACACCGTTCTAGACCCACGTTATGCATGAAAACAGTCTTCTACATCAAGTGACTGCACTGGCAACTATCCTGACATAAAGGGACTGCACTGGCAACTGCCCTGACATCAAGGGACTGCACTGGCAACTGCCTTGACATCAAGGGACTGCACTGGCAACTGCCTTGACATCAAGGGACTGCACTGGTAACTGTCCTGACATCAAGGGACTGCACTGGCAACTGTCCTGACATCAAAGGACTGCACTGGCAACTGCCCTGACATCAAGGGACTGCACTGGCAACTGCCCCTGCATCAAAGGACTGCATTGGCAACTGCCTTGACATCAAAGGACTGCACTGGCAACTGTCCTGGCTACCGCTATCAACAAAGGCGGCAAGTCAACAAGAAAGCAGATATAACAGAGAAATGGTCTTCGAATCAGCACGCAAAGCTTCTATAAAAACAGACGTTCTATAAAAAATTATTTAGCATATAGACTGAAGCTAATCCAAATCTTATTTTAAAGTTTATATGAAGTCTGGCCACGATTTCCTAGTGATGGAACAGCCACCTCAGCACCAGATACTCAAACTAGCAGGACGACACCGTGTACCTGCGTCACAACAGCTGCCAGTGAACACATAGCTCGTGCCTTGTCACTCTCCCCCAACACTACAAGATCAACACATACCTGATCTGAGATCCACGATACACAGCCAAATTGACGGAAATGTTTGATAATTACAGTAAATTTGTCTACATTGTCCCGTAATTGATAATCTTATAAAATCATAGTTCATTCAGCCAAAAATTCGATTCCAGTGGTGTGTTTTCTTCCAGAGACCCGCCATGCACGCTCCGCGAGCCCTCGTCAAGAGTACCTCTCAGTCACTGAAGTGCAGGCAAACTCATCTCACACAGTTCTCAATATTGATATGTTGATTCATGTCACGTAAACTAACATTCTTCCATGTACTAGAATCATGAGCGACAGAGACAAAATATCCACTACGATTTTAAATTTATTCCTGTGAATAACAACTAATATTTCGTTTGCAATTTTTCGATGAAACAAAAACATACCATGATCTTCAGCCATCCATTTGAGATGACAACCTTAACAAGATGGTAGTTCAAATATGCAAGACCAGTGGAGGCTGTCACCAAAACGTACCAAGTTTTGTACATTTCACAGCAAAATCTGTAAGTGGGTTCTTGATAAATGCTTTTGACTTCACGGTTGACATTTAAATATAAGTAGCCTTGTTACGTCTATTTAAAACACAGTACTTCCTAATTACTTACGAGACTCTTCACAGATGCTCATCATGAGGCTCATTGGGGCTGAATAAAAACCTAGCACCATTAGCAAAAATATTTCACTGAGATTAATTTCTTTTGAGAAACCGTGAATGTCACTCATACTCCAAAGACCGTGAATGTCACTCATACTCCAGAGACCGTGAATGTCACTCATACTCCAGAGACCGTGAATGTCACTCATACTCCAGAGACCGTGAATGTCACTCACACCCCAGAGACCGTGAATGTCATACTCCACACAAAGCGCAGCCGTGACCCAGAAAGTGAGCTGAAGACTTTTCACACCTCTGGCTCCGACAGCTCAACACTTCTTGCAGTGGCGGACCACCCAGGGCAGCTTGCCGTGCCGGCGGTACTGGTAGCAGTTGTGAGCGAAGTTAGCGATGGTGGCGAGTAGGATCAGGGCCATGAAAATGTTGACCACGTCGATGACCAGGAGAGGCGACTGCGCTGGATAACACAGCGCAGTGAAATCCACGTGCAAGATACGCGTGCCGTTGCCGCCGCACCTAACCGACACGTGGTCCCGGATATGGAACATGTTGTCGTACACGAATGACTGCACAGGGGTGAAATATACTCCAAAACACGATCACGATGGTTGACAAATGCTTAAATGACATATATAAACGTCCCTGACCTACACACAACAAACCAGTAACCTAGCCCGAGGTTGTTGTGGCTGTTCCAGCCACTTTGTGTCAGGATAAGTTGAGATTAGGTGCTTATCTTTACATACCATCATCCAGTGTTACATACCATACCAGTGTCTTAACGGTACACTACACAACATTCATTGATTTGTTCCAACGCCCTCCAATATGAGATCACAGAGGTACACTATCTGTTGTTATTTTATAGAGTATAACTAACACGAGCACTGAAGAAGCAGTCCTCACCTTGAAGTCGGGACTGAATGAACAGTCCTCACACTCCCACGGGTTGCTGCTGAGGTCAAAAGCAGGTAGATGCTTCTCGCCAGTGCGGTGTGCCTTGTTGTAGAAGGCACGCAGCTCCCACACCGGGAACTGCAACACAGGCAGGACATCAGCAACACACGCAGGACATCAGCAACACACGCAGGACATCAGCAACACACGCAGGACATCAGCAACACACGCAGGACATCAGCAACACACGCAGGAAATCAGTCACACATGCACAACATCAGCCACACACACAGAACACAAGGACGTGCCTCACTACCAATAAAGCCCAATCACAGCGGGGACTCCGCCAAGGAACAAACACCCGGAGATGAAGAGCTCAGAACACACAAACTGAAATCCTGCAACCTAAAATCGTGCAGCGAGTCCAGACACACGGCTGCACCTCACCCTGGACAGCTGATTGTGCCGGAGGTCAAACTTGACGTCGTGGCCCCTGGAGGTGAAGTAGTGGACGAGGGCAGCACCATCGATGCTGCTGATGGCGTTGTTGCTGAAGTCACACTTGGCGAGGCGGCTGTACGAGGGGTTGCTGAACACCTCGTCAATGTTCTTCAGCTGCACACCAAACAACAGCATTCAACATCTTAAAATCCCTTTAATAACGGAGCATATTTGGTAATGGTGCTATTCTAGTTATCAAATACTTATCATACATAACTCAACGCACAAATGAATTTATTAGCGTTGCTGACTTCGCAATGGGCTAACATTAGTGCTCCAGTTGAGCAAGTCCCACTGCACAGCGACTGACGAGAACAGACACCATCAGTGTAACTCAAACAATGATTTTCCAAGCCAATAAGTCACTTTTTCTGAATCGATTAATGTGTGCACAATCCTGAACTGGATTCCAAATTCTACCAATGTTAAAAATGTAAGTATTCAAGTTCAACAATGAAAGCTCAGAACAAGTAGAAGACTGCAGCATAGGTACTTCAAGATTAAACAATAAATATCTACTCAGATCGCAGAATTAAAAAAGCATCGCAGCAATGACGCCATTATGTGCAACAGCAATGCAAGAAAGTATCATACTTCATTATTCACCATAAATAGCAGTAGGTTTAACCACTACTTCTTATATCAAGTAGATGATGCAAGACGAGTTAGAGCATTGAGGCAGCCGCGAAACTCGACCTTCCACTCAAGCACCTCGTTATTGATGCGAGAACAGCTATTAAATTTTTACCTCAGCACATAGGAACTACTATCGGTACATCCCTGCCATGTTCTCGAGCACCAATACTATTCTAATATAATATATATGTAGCCTTTTTAGTCTTTTCAAACGGTGTTACTCTAATATATAATATTGTTGATGAAGTAGAAGTAGTACTGACGCTGTTGTTGCTCATGATGAGGGAGGATGCAAGAGGAGGTATGACGGAGGGTAGGGTCTGTAGCCCTGCAGACCGACAGTCCACTGACAGTAGAGGTCTGTCTAGTGACCTGAAGCCGAGCAGCTCACACCTGCATGATGCCGGGCACAGCTCCACACTCTGCCGAGACAAAGCTATCATTGAAGTGACCTCCCGCATCGCCGGGGGTTTAGTAGCTACATTTAACGTCAATTATTATTATTTGGTACTGCCTCAAAAATGTTATAAAAACTATATATTACATAAGACGTTTTGAAATTGTCTTCATTTATTAATCTCATTTCTAATGGCAAACTACACGACCAAATGAGCGTTAACATAACTTGCTTCATTGTTCAGCAAGCTCACAAAGCCTTTGTGCTCTAGTACAGTGTTTCTCAAAGTGGTCCGTACCGCCCCCCCTGGGGGCGTTGAGGAAATGCAAGGGGGCGGTAGGAGGATACGCCTTGAATGGAGGGCGTATATTACTGTATCATTACAGTACAATCATTAGGGGGCGGTGGAAAATCAAATAGTGTCCTAAGAAAAACTGGTGATTGAAAAAACTGAGAAACACTGTTCTAGTACATCGCTCGAGTCATAGTAGTTAACCGCCTGATACAATACAGTACCTATTCTTAGCCGAGGTGATTGGTAGAGTTTGCTCGTTACAGTCAAGGGTGGTAGATGATTTATGTCACGGATAGAAAAGGCTAACTATAGCCGCCAGTTATCTACACATCTACATATATAATCGACAGTGTTTCTCAATCTGTGTGTCCGTCCCATTACTTCTTAATTACTGAAGAAAAATTACAAACTGAAACCGACACGGGTAAACATGTATTACAAGCATTATATTGTGGATACCGAAGCCGCCGGTCTATTATAAAATAAAATAATTTTTCCCTGTTACTATTATAGCTTCCTTTTCCTACACAGGCCATGTTATCGGTAGATATGATACAGAATGAAAGTTCTTTATGTACTAGTAGACCCACAGGTGAAAATTCACGTATTTTTTACTGAATTATTTCATTTTATTCGCCAGTGGACGCGGGCTTTGTGGAGTTTCCACGCTGAAGACTGTGTCTTTGGTATCTACAATACAATGCTTACAATACATGTATACCCTACCGAATTTCCTCCTATCTAAATCCTTAAAAGCGTGACAGGGAGACAGACAGAGCAAGTAAGCAACAAACCGTGGCTATAGTCCGAATATTTGGCCTCTACTGCGCGTTAAGTTTCAACAGCTACGAAGAAATTCAACTGAAAAAATATGCGAAATAGCTTATGTACGAAAGGATCAAAAGCTCTAATACAGTATTTTGACTTTTCGAATATAAATTCCAAAAACTATATTTGCCATCGTAACTTAAGGATGAAATTTCTTGGTATCTCATCTTGTTATTCGTAGACGAATTTCCTCCTATCTAAATACTTGGTCCGTGACAGAGAGACGGACCAAGCAAGTAAACAACAAGTTGGGTATTATTATATGTATAGTGGGATTCATGAAAAACTAGCAGGACCCGCGAATAATTCGCCGTTAGTTCAGTAGCATGATTTTACAGGTAGTGAATAAATTAACAATCATTGATTATACAGGGTGTCCCAGAAGTAACTGACCCTTTTGATTTGCTTATAAACCGAAAACTATTAACGCTAGGATATTGAAACTTATTTTATTTGAAAGAAAAACCTTTTTATGGCACAATAGGATACTTGGTATCCTATTTACGAACCAGCTTGACATTTGAATTTTGCTTCATTGCAAGCCCTTAATTTTCATCATGTCTCCATACAGCAAAGAAGAAAGAATAAGAATTTTGCAAATCTGCACACGGACAATATCAACAACAGAAGTGCAACGTGATTACAGAAATTATTTCAGAATAACAACCAGTCCTTCGAAGAACACAATTAAATCGGTGTATCGAAAACTTACGGACACTGGAAATGTTAATGATAAACAACGATCTGGAAGATTAAAATCAACTCGAACTGAAGCTGTAATCGAGCGAATTTCTGCAAGTGTTACAGATAATCCTAAAGTCTCCATCAGAAAACGTTCAACTCAATTATCCATTTCCCGATCGACATTACACCGCATTCTTAAAAAAGACTTGAAGTTATATCCTTACAAAATTAAATTAACCCAACAGTTATTGCCTAATGATTATCACAGTCGTGTTAATTATTCCGAATCTTTTATTCGTTTGTGTGAGGATGTCTCTTTCATCGAAACCAGATTTGACCCCATGCGATTTCTTCTTATGGGGCTACTGAAGTCAAGGGTTTATGTAACAAATCCAACAAATCTGCAAGAACTTAAAAACAACATTTGTTCTGAAATAAGACAACTATCGCCTGATACACTAAGGAGCGTTATGGAAACGACAAAGAAATGAACCCTAAGTTGTCAAAACAACCATGGCAATCATTTAAAAGACATTATATTCAAAACCTAGTTCTAATAAAACATAGAGGTTTTTCTTTCGAATAAAATAAGTTTCAATATCCTAGCGTTAATAGTTTTTGTTTTATTAGCAAATCAAAAGGATCAGTTACTTCTGGGACACCCTGTATGATTCAACAACTTTGATGCCATCCTAGAAAATTAAGTGAGATCACTATAATGTAACACAGGACATGTGTGTATGTATATATTCTACAGATAATGAAAGACCCATTTAACTTAACGCAACCTTTCTAAAGAGTAAAAATAAAATGGCGAACTTAATTCATCATTAAATGCAGCATACTTATAGTCAATCACTTATTGCAGCATACTTATAGTCAATTTATCATACATGAGAATTAAAAATCTGCTGTAGAATGCAAGGGAGAAGACTTCTGCCAACCAACACAAACAAACACAGGTATGGCTTCAGGGTACCCAAACTCATACACATTAATGAATTACTTCTCTGTATACGATATTTCTTGTAAATGTGATTCCTCTTCTGTGGCCATGCGTGGAATCATTAAGACGTAGGACTTTAACTCTCACATTGTTCATCGCTTTTGCTCTTAAAAATGCTGGCCGTGAGTGAAGCATGGCTTTGGTAAATATATGCCAACTCTATCAAATGTTTGACCTTGAGCTTTATTTATTGTCATTGAGTAGGAGAGGCGAACTGGGAATTGAGTGCGATGCAGAACGAAAGGAATATTGACATCGCTAAGGTTCAGTTTTATCCTTGGGATAAGTACTCTGTTATGAGTGTGAGAGCCACTGATTATTGATGCCTCGATGCTGTGCTCGTGAAGCTGAATGACCTCCAGTCGAGTGCCGTTACACAGTCCCTGAGTTATGGACAGGTTTCTCAGTAGCATGATTATTGCGCCAACTTTCAAATTCAGTCTATGAGGAGACATGCCAGACGGAATGAGAGAATTAATGAACTCCATTGGATAATTTTGTGCTTCTTCATCATTATCGCAAGATACGGAATCAGTGCTCAAGTAAGTTTGATTTTCTGATGGTAGCATTCTCAAAACTTCTTCATTGACTGCTAAGCATTCAGAATTCTTTGGTGATAAGATTACTTTTGCTTTCATCTCTTCAGCCGTACAGTTGTCAAACACCTCTGATATCAAAGAGCCATTACATGTGCATCTTTCAGGAATGTCTATAACATCTGGAGCCATTCCATCAAGAGTACTCTGGATTGATCCATCGCCCATTTGTAGAAGCCATATTGAAAACTCGTGTTCATTTGCATTTGCTCTCATGTTCTGTGTGAGGCTCATGTGATGCAAGCTGTGCCATAAGTCTGAGCGTTTGAGGCACACGTCAAGCACAGCAGCAGGAGGAGCTCTGGGAACAACCGGAAGTACTTGTCTGAAGTCGCCTCTGAGTAAGATTACTTTACCACCAAATGCAGTGTGGGTGTTCATTATATCTCTCAAGCATTTATCGATGGTTTTCATAGCTTAGCATGGAATCATAGAAGCTTCATCAATAATGAACACTTTAACTTGCTTCAGAAATTTTCCTTGCACAGAGTTCGGTGGCACATTGCAGACACTTGTTTCGCTTAGGGGAACTGGAAGCTTGAATATGTTGTACAGGGTTTTGCCGCATCTCAACAGTGTTGCAGCAATACCGGTCCAGGCAGATGTGCTTGCCTTAATATTGTTCGCATTAAGATACTCGTATACCTTGTTGAATAGATAGGTTTTTCCTGAGCCGCCGGGTGCAACCACATAAAACAGTCTATTTTCTGTCAGCTCGCCTAGCTCAACAGATAATGCACTTGCAACCACAGCATTGAATATCTCTCTCTGTTCAACATTCAAAGAATTCACATCTATCTTATTGTTTCCAACATCTTCTTCATTTGCAGGATGATCTCCAACTGGTTCAGGCAGACCAAACATGTTGCAGGTCATGCCATTTTCCATGAATAAGGCATTCAGCAAGTGGAGAACAACATTTTCAGCAGTTATGTTGTCATGTCTCAGCAGAAGATCTTCAATCATGAAATGCTTATTCTCATTCCATAACTGCAGGGCATTCACAGGCTGGTTGAAGACGCACATCATTGCAAACATAGTTAGTAGTTGCCGTGGCATCTGATGAGCTGCTGCTTCTGTCAAAGCTTCCTGCAATGCATTGTCATTCTCAACCAGGCGCAATCTGACGCATGCTTGTTTGAAGGTGTCCATTTCTTGACCACGGATCGTCTTCAAATCCCTGAATAAAGTCGCTCCAGGGACATGGAGGAGCAACATCCTCAAATAAAATTTTTCTGCATTTCAATGACTTGCAGAGTACATTCTGGTTACAATGTTGCTGAATCTAACACGCAGTGTCCACTTTGTTGTTTGTTTGTTGAAGACATAATGCTCAGGTACAGAACAGTAGAGAAAATTTCTTGCATTCTCATCACTTGATTGAGTTTGAACCAAGCTGTCAATTGTGTGTCACGTTCTTCTTCTCTTGCTGCCGCCTTCCTTTGATTTCCGTCTCTATAGTATACTTGCTGCTCATCGGGTAAATGTAGAGCCAAACGATAAACAGTGTGAGATTGATCATGCATTTTGAACTGGGACAATCTCCAAAAGACTTCTGGCGGAGACACATACCTACATGACAAATACTGTTTAACTTCATTGTGTTCATGTACTTCATTTGGTTCATTATTATTTACAACATTATTTCTGATTTCCATGTTTGCACAGTCGTGGCCTTTATATACATATTTGAACAGGTATTTTACACCTTTCACCGAGGAACACACTTCAACATTGATGTGGACGCGACCCAACCCCAACCGTATAATAGATACCGCAATGAAGGGTGTGACGCACAGGTACGATAGTCGTAAGCCTATTAATATGTAGATATTCAGGTTCTGGTAGTAGCACGGGAAAAACTGAAAAATGTATTTTATTTTACAGACCCTTAATTTTATTCCTTTTAAACCGTGGAATTTACTCAGGTACTAACTAGGCCATTATATAGATAGATAAGATACAGAATGAAAGTTCTGTATATATTCATGAAAATTTTTTCTTTTAAAGAATAATTCGTCTAAATCTTTAATACCTTCGTATTTATAATAATTTTAAATTAGTCAAATCTAATCAAATTTCTAACGAAATATGGATCGAAAAAAAAACTAGTTTTATCACTTTTAAACCGTGAAATTTCCACGACCTCAAATAAATAGTTCAAACTTATTTTATGTTATTCTCAACATCATTGTAACATATTTCTATACAGGGTGTCCCACAAAAAAGAGGCCCGAAATTTTAATTTATATAACTTTAAATTTATTGCATATAATTCGGTTCTGTAAAAACATTTGTTTGAATACAGCTTTTGTCTATCAATGTTAGAAATTTCATTTAATTATCTCTCATGGCATTCGTACAGTAGCAATTTTACACTGCCTACGGAAAAGCCTTTTTGCGCAAGGGTAAAAGAGCTTAAAATTAGATTTCAGATAACATTTATTTTATTATAACAAATATGATTAAATCCTTTTAATTCATTTATAGTAAAATGATTCGATGATAAAAAATAAATATTTGGAATTATTTCTCTAAGGCCCATTTCCTTCCACGTGTCTTCCATTCCTATCAAAGCATAATTGAGCTCTCGATCTCATTGCTCTCATGGCTCTCTTGATCATTTCTGGATTATTTTTGAGCAAATTTACTTCATGCTTTATTTTTTCACGCAACTGGTTTATGTTTTCCGGAGGCCTGCAGTAGACTTTATTCTTCAAATATCCCCATAGACAGTAGTCGCAGGGAGTTAAATCCGGGGATCTGGGTGGCCATTCAATATCATGACTCAATGCTACAATGCAGGTACCAAAAAGCTCTCTTAACCGTTCTTAACTTTAAAGCTATTGCATGTAATTCGATTCTGTAAAAAATATTTTGTTAATAAACTTACATGTATCAGTGCTACAACTGTCATGACAGACTGCAACTATGAAAATGGGAGCATTAATGTAAACTGTCCTTTGCTAAGTGATATCAAATAACCACCTTGATATAACCCTTCATCATGCAGCTGGCAACGGAGCAACGAGTGTTTGTAGTAACAACCTACGTTCGAACATGAAGTATTAAACAAGTACAACATTTATTTGCAGAATGCTTTCCAGACAGACGTTCGCCATGCAAGTCTGTAATTTAGAATAATGTCAGGAAATACCAAACAAAAGGTACTTGCTTGAATCTTAACAAAGGCTGTTCCGGTAGAAGGAAAACTGTGAGAACTGAAGAAAACACTGAAATGGTTCGGACGATAATTCAAGAAAACGAAACCGTATCAGGCAGAAAAAATAACTTGCAGTTGTCAAAATCATCATTTAACCGGATTGTTAAAAGAGATTTAAAATGGTATCCATACAAGATGCATTTAAGACACCAACTCACTGACAATGATGTTCGTCGTGAAAATTTCGTTAGATGGTTGCTTCGCAAACCTGATCGATTTATTGATAACATTATTGTTGGCGATGAGGCAGCTTTTTTCATGAATGGCGAAGTTAATAATCATAATGTCAGGAAATATGCGCCACAAAACAACCCACCGGAATGGAACTTTGAAAAAAGTATTTGTCAGGTTAAACTGAGTCTTTGGATTGGCTTATGCGGAAATGGCTCTCTCGTTGGCCCATTGTTTTATGATAATAACCTCATTGGTGTTGCTTATCTGGATTTGATCAACGAAGTAATAGTCCCTGAACTCTGAAACAGTCCAGCAACAAAGAGATCTAGGTGTCATTGTCACTGAAAATCTCAAACATGACAAATAAGTGGAAAAAAACGTCAAAAATGCGAGCAGGATTCTCGGTTTCATTGCACGAAACTTTGAATACAAGTCAAAGAACATAATATTACCGCTCTATAAAGCGCTAGTCCGGCCTCATTTAGAATATGCAGTGCTACTCTGGTCTCCTACCTTACGAAAAGATATTAATAAAATGGAAAAAATACAACGGAAAGCAACGAAGATGATTCCAGAACTCCGCAATCTCAGCTACGAAAGACGTCTTCAACGCCTTGAACTTATATCCCTAGAACAAAGAAGACTGCGAGGACAACTTATTGAGACCTTCAAGTATCTCAATGGCCTCAACAATGTTACCCTGGAAGGGCTCTTCGAAAGAGACGGTAACGTAAGAACCAGAAATAACGGTCAAAAACTATTACTGAGAAACTTCAAGACATCTCAAGCTATGAACTTTTTTCCCGTTAAAATTGCCGCAACTTGGAACCAGCTGCCAGAAAACCTAGTTTCTGCTGGCACTGTGAACACATTCAAAAATCGTCTCGATAAATTTTGGATTACGAACCCCCCCAGTACTACATCCTACTAACTATGTCCCTAACTCCTTAAGGTTAATGTATGATTGAGATAAATGCTCGTGACATAAACACCTGTGCGTGAGTGATATGTGTGCACACGACTAAATTGACTTACGTGGTTAAGGTGTACGTGCATGACTGATGGATTTACTTTAGACGGCATGGGACTTCTGTATTGAACCAAGAATGGGCCAAACGGCTCGTTCCTATTGCCTTATTCTATTCTATTCTAACTCCGCCACATTTACGCAAATCGATTTAACAGGCTCTGGTGGTTTCAGGATGGTGCTCCTGCACATCGTTTACTCGTTGTCAAAGAACGGTTAAGAGAGCTTTTTGGCACCCGCATTGTAGCATTAAGTCATGATATTGAATGGCCACCCAGATCCCCGAATTTAACTCCCTGCGACTACTTTCTATGGGGATATTTGAAGAATAAAGTCTACTGCAGGCCTCCGGAAAACATAAACTAGTTGCGTGAAAAAATAAAGCATGAAGTAAATTTGCTCAAAAATAATCCAGAAATGATCAAGAGAGCCATAAGAGCAATGAGATCGAGAGCTCAATTATGCTTTAATAGGAATGGAAGACACGTGGAATGAAATGGGCCTTAGAGAAATAATTCCAAATATTTATTTTTTATCATCGAATCATTTTACTATAAATGAATTAAAAGGATTAAATCATATTTGTTATAATAAAATAAATGTTATCTGAAATCTAATTTTAAGCTCTTTTACCCTTGCGCAAAAAGGCTTTTCCGTAGGCAGTGTGAAATTGCTACTGTACGAATACCATGAGAGATAATTAAATGAAATTTCTAACATTGATAGACAAAATCTGTATTCAAAAAAATATTTTTACAGAACCGAATTATATGCAATAGATTTAAAGTTATATAAATTAAAATGTCGGGCCTCTTTTTTGTGGGACACCCTGTATAGTTCACTAAACAAAAGCAAAGAAAGTCTTCGGACTTTGCATCCAATATTTAATTATTTCAAACTGACAGGACATAACACTCTACGGAGTTTACAACTAACATTTAATTATCTAACCTAGGGTTACAATTTGGATTCACCTTTAATTTGGCATTCAAGTGACGAATAAGTTTTATATCAAAAGTTTAATTTTACTTTATGTGTGAAAATGTCATTAATCTGTAGTTACTTAATGAATTTTATAGATTTTTATGAATATGTTGAGCATTCATCTAGATTTGGTACGTGCTGGAATAGTTATTGTAGGTGCACAAGTGTTTTCATTTGAAGTGCTAATTATATTCCGATGCAATGGAACTAATAATATGAGCCAAAGTCAGAGATTTTTGTTTAAAACGTTTAGAAACTCAATATTTTCCAATTTCCCTAATCGTACTTTTTACCAATAAAAGTTTTGAATTTACTAGAAAAAATCAGAGGCAGTTGTGCAAAAACTGATGTGTTTTTCCTAATCTACGTGCAAATGTTTCCATATAGACCAAGTTTCATAGAGTTTAGAGCAATTCTGAATTTAATGAACAAATTGCTGTAAACTGTACAAAAGTGTTTATTTGCAAATATTTGCACGTAAATCAGGAACAACACATCGGTTATTGCACAATTGTCTCTAATTTTTGCTAGTGAATCCAAAAACCGTGTTGGTAAATAGATAAATTGAAATATGTTGCGTTCCTAACCGTCTTAAACGAAAATCGCTGACATGTTTCTTAATGCACTTCTAATCAGTTTTTGTGGAAATGAATAACAATTTTTCATATAATTCTTCAAAAAAACTATCTTGTGAAAATAAATGAAAATAATTTTCATGTAATTCTTGGAAAAAATATCATTAGATGTCACTCACATCATTCAGACTCGTCACTGGAAATAACACAATTACAAAAGAGCAGAATAAGACGCACCTTTCTAAGTTTGAGGACTTCGAGGAGCGGCTTCTCGTTGAAGGTGTAGAAGGAGTTGAACTTGCTGATGTCGTCGAGTATGAAGCAGGAGGTGTTGTGTGAGATGGATGCACGCCCGGCGGCCACCATGTCCAGCAGATACAGATGACTGGCATGACACTCAAACTCGCCACCTGCCCGCACCACCACAACGTGCATCAAACTCTGTATCCTCTAACCAGAATCCAAAAAATTAGCTGGATAGGATTCGGAGAAGTTAAAGTTTTAAAATGGATAAATGCTGTTAAATTAGTGATGTTGGCATGTGTACTCAGAGCGACGAGACTCTTAAAAAAGTTTCGTACAGTACTAGTTGGTGTTGTTTTAAATCTTAAGAGTTGTACTTCAAAACAGTACATATAAAAAAAGACATCAAAGTAAAATACCAAAAAAGCAAGTTGAACATCTCAAGAATATAAAAAATACACATTACTTGAAAAAATATATATAAAAAATTATTCTCGACTAGATAGTTCCTGTGGAAATTCCACGGTTTAGATTTGACTTATTTGAAATTATTATAAAAATGAATGTATTAAAGATTTACGACGAATTGGTGTGATTTAAATGAATATTTTTCATGGATATATACAGAACTTCCATTCTGTATCTTATCTACCGAAAAATGGCTTATATAGTACCCATGGAAATTCCAGGGTTCGAACGTGATAAAATTAAGGAACTATGAAATAAAATACATTTTTCAGTTTTCATGAATACAGACAGAACTTCCATTGTGTATCTTATCTACTCATAACATGGCCGTCTTGGTGAAGAAGATTTAAAGCGAAAAAATGGCGTATTTTATAGCACACCGGCGTCTTTGGCATCTACAATACAATGCTTATAATACATGCATACCCGTTCTGATTTCAGTTCAATAATTTTACATCCGTAATAGATAGGAAGTAATGGAACAAACGCACACAGATTGAGAGAACAGATAGAGATAGAGAAACACTGTGTATTATGTAGATAGAATAATAATCTTAATTACATATTATAACTGAATAAATTTCATTTCCAATGATGCATAATTTATTGTAGTAGGATAAATTACAGCAATAAATCTGAGTCCACGTGTATGGGAGTCTAAGATGATCTCGCCTTCGGCCTGCTGGTATCTACTCTAGCTCCCACCACCCGTCCGTCATCCGACGACTCTTAAGAGTATTTCATCTTTAAATTTATAAAACAAAAAATAGCATGGCGGGTAAATCCGTCATCAGTACGTAGAATAGTTAACATCCTCAAAAATTATTCGAATTAAGCTCAACGAAATCATCTATTTTGAGCACAGCTAAAAAACTATGGACCAAAATCAATGCTGGCAAAAGTTACCTAAAACGAAAACGGAAATATAAAGCAAACATAAAAGTAATAGTTTACTTACCTAGAGCCCGTGATCCGTACTGACGTTGTTAGCTCTGGTATGTAACAGTCTTGCTACTCGAGATCCAATTCTTAAGCAGAACCACGCTTAGCCCAATTAATTAACTCCCTAAATAATTAACTCTATATCCTATTTCTCAGCAAGACCACACTCGGCTCAGCTGCTTACCAGTCTAGTTATCATGACCCAGCTGGTCAGGATAGTCTGGTTATCATGACCCAGCTGGTCAGGATAGTCTGGTTATCATGACCCAGCTGATCAGTATAGTCTGGTTATCATGACCCAGCTGATCAGTATAGTCTGGTTATCATGACCCAGCTGATCAGTATAGTCTGGTTATCATGACCCAGCTGGTCAGGATAGTCTAGTTATCATCACAGCATTACTGCACACGGCAGCAGCAACACAAGATGTCAGCATTACTGCAACAGACACACCAGCACGACATTATGTCTCACTTTGTTATGAAATTAATGGTGAATTCCGTCAAACACGGTACCACCTGCAGAACTCTCTGGGAGTTTACGCTTCTCAGGCTATGTTGTTGGACTGGAGATGGAGGACTGATCTCGGAGAGAGGCATCTGAGTACAGGGGCTTACAGCACCTACCGACGATGGAGAAGAATGTAGCAGTCGGTAGCACATCGAAGCCTGGCTCCTCCACAACCCCGTCCTCCACTCGGATGCTGCAGGCTATTAACTCCAGCCTCCGTAGCCTCGACAGCTGCGACCACACCTGCAACGCACAGTTCATGTCACTCATAACAATGCTACTCAAGTGGTGGTCCGCGGACCGGTGCCAGTCCGCGAGCCATTAACTGCCGGTACGCGGCAACAGCTGCCAGTATTGTTTCCAGTATAAATTATTAATACTTAGAAATATCACCGGTCCCTCCCTAGCACATCGAAAAATAAGTGCCAGTTCGCCATTTCGGAGATTTTGAGAAGCCCTGACTAATGCAGCACACAGACGACTAGCGAGGACCTTGAAAATTATCCCCTTCCGTAAGTAGTACTCTTCTCTCTGCAACGTTTATTCACATTACCAACAGGAAAAATACCCTGATATGTGGTTTATGAAGTCAGCAAATCACTGAGAAAAATACTCAGATTTATAGTCAATGAATTAAAGAAAGAACCCAGGAAAGTCTCCAGATATACATATTATTTCAGAAGTGAAGACATCACCCAAGAAAAAATCCAGACATATTACTCAAAAAGCAAACAAATCCTGAAGAGCGGCAACGAGCTGTGCATCTAATATCAGACCTTGGGTTGGAGCTGGAGGTATTTCTGAGGGCGTGTACTGAACACAGCACTGATGTTGGGAGGAGAGCTCCAGCAGTTATCCAGCACCAGCTCCTGCAGAGGCAGCTCGCTCGGCCAGGGGGTGGAGCTCAACGCAACCTTGCTGTGCAACACACCAGCAGTTTCTTTAGCTTTAACCCTTTCACCGCGGATGGCACACATTTGTACCAGTTGTACTCTGGGTACCAGTTATACTCTGGGTACCAGTTGTACTCTGGGTACCAGTTGTACTCTGGGTACCAGTTGTACTCTGGGTACCAGTTGTACTCTGGGTACCAGTTGTACTCTGGGTACCAGTTATACTCTGGGTACCAGTTATACTCTGG
>VCRD01004541.1:24979-37264 GCA_006783055.1 Trinorchestia longiramus
ATGCTCAATAAGTTTTACCTCGATTGAAAAGAAATACGCATCTTTACCGAATGAATATTTTAATGATACGGAACAATACCTTGAAAAACTTAAACTAATTGCAGGTACATCATGAAATAATAGGGTACGTCACATAACATCTGCTTTAATATTGTATCTATTTTTCACCATAAGTTCAAACCATAACCATAATTTTATGATTCAATATATATATATATATATATATATATATATATATATATATATATATATATATATATATATATATATATATATTCACAGGCTCACTGTTTCCAGTTGTGGACCAATAAGGTCTAGCATTTTTTCACCTTGTTTTTCACCTTGTAGGTAGGACTGTGTATGTTAGTAGCTTACGCCTTTGTATCATTTCCATTCTGCACTTTGTTAAGATAAAGTATCACATAGTCTCAATCAGCTTGTAGACAGCATGCTGAGCACGGCCTAATCATGGTGTCACGGTCTGAATAAGCACAGTTCCAGTAGTGATTTAACATCATTTTTAAGATCATGAAGTGTGTCTCGGTATTTGGACTCGCAGTGTAGTTGTATGACTTATCGTTCGAAAAGTCTCCTCGCGTCAGAATTATGAGCTTCAAGAAGAAAAACTAAATAATAGTGAAAATTTTCAAGGTATGGAGAGAGCGGATGATGCTAAGTTTCAGCTTTCAATGATAATTTTGTAGCCACAATCAATAAATGCATAATCTATTAAATGCGAGAAGCCCTGTACCTACAACTAACTGATTGGATGATATATGAACGGATAGGAGTGAGCGAACTTATGTAGACGAGTATAAACGAAATAGATCAGATAATTTTCAACAAAATCTGTATAGAAGTCATGAGCGATCCCTTCTGAAGAAAATTAAGAAAGTAATTCTAAATAAATTGTGCTGGGAATTATTAACAGCTTAAAAATAGTCAAAACGAACCTCAGGAATATTAAAAAAAGCACCTTACACTATCAAAAGCATCCTTACACTATCTTGCTATAAAAAATATTGGTAGCATGAGTTATTTTGAACAAGCTTTTGATTTCAGTTATTTTTCAGGTCGGTGCAAAGATTATAAGAAAATTTCTCAATTATTTTGACTAAATATACAGCAGTAAATCTATTTAATTTTTCATTTCCTAATGTCAGCTATAGAAACACACTGAATTTTGCTAATCTTGTGACTTACTTTAGAAGATCTAAATTACACAAAAGCAACGACAACAGGTTTTACCTTCGATCCATGTGAACGCACACGCTCTAAGTGTATACTCACTTCGTTACAGCACTAACCATATAACAACCCAACAAACTTAACATTTTAAACGTCACTATAACAAAATAAATCCGTTTTATAACTCCAAACCGAACTGCCACGCGCGACGACATCTCCCAAGGCCTATCATCCTTGACGATGGCAATAAACACACCAACAAACTTTATTTCCAACATAGTTTACAGTACATGTCATCGATTTCTGAGTTCTGAATGCTAACTACTTAAGACTAAGAATGCAGCTCTCAATGACTAGTACTGTTCTTCTGCAGTGCGATGCAAGCTAGAGGCTCATAAAGGCGCTGAAAAGAAACTTTATTTCCAATGGAGTATACAGTGCAAATATATTTTTTTTAATTCTTGATGTTAACATCTTAAGAGAAGTGATGATGCTTATCGATAAGATCTGAAGAGTAGTAGTGATGCTTCAAGCGAAAGCTATGTGAGCTTCTTGGTATTGAGTGATTAGAACTTGGTCCCCTGCGTCCAAAAGCAGGAGACATTCAGAGCTGCTTGGAAACTCGAACCAGGGACACCCGCATCATAGTTGGTAGAACTGGAGCCCATCAAAAAAATCTCCAAATAGTCTTCTGGCAAGTGTAGTGACACTCAGCCCACCAGCCTGGACTCCAGCAACTGCACTGCAGCTCACCAGGAACACCCGCATCATAAACTGGAGTTGCAATCCACAGGACCACTGTTGTCTACATGACGCGAGCGATCGGATGTCTAAGCCGGGCTACGGCCGCTGGCCCCTATTGTTAACTGCCTTAGTCGGTGGTGCATAGTCGAGAAAACATTTCAGCTTTTCGTGTTTTGAAGGCAATTCATTTTCTGAGTGTGATGAAAAATTACCCTAGCGTGTACTATAACTAGAGCATACCATGCTTTCATTCAGATCCTGTTGAATAACAAATAACACGATCGAAGAATAATCAAATGCATAAAAAACATGAATTGAGAAACAAAAAAGATACAGCTGTCTTACAAGCCATGCTCGAAATATTTAAAGATCGTCTGTACAAATTGAGTGAATTTCAATGAAAATTTATCTTTCCCTACGAATTCAAGTTTTTGTCTATATTGTTCTTTTTAGAGTATAATGTATAGCGTTGAAATTATAATGAATGACTTATATTTTTCCCCTCTGTCCCGACAGGTTCCGAAGAACGCCAAAAGTTATGTGCACCAACTGTTTCCGCCCAGAGAGAGCACTGAGTCACAAACACACTACAAATAAGCAGGAAATGCGTGGAATTTCATATTCGCTAAAAAATAGAAAAACAGTTGGGCATGACAACATAAACTTTCAATATATACTGTATCAATGATTCGTTCCATACATCTACCAATAATTCCTCTCACCAGGACAAGTACTCTGCGAGCAAGCCAATACATAAAAATTGAAGTGGAACAATGGTTTATTTCCAATAGAGTTGATAACTTGAATAAGCGACATTGAACTTTCAAATTCCATAAGATTAAAATCTTTGAGCTTTAAGAATATATTGTTGACATTGTTAACTACTGCACACTCTTTTTCTTGATATAGCATTGCGAATCATAATCTGCTAAAGAATGTATATTATTCAAACATTCTATTTTTATAACTTTTGGTGGTGATACATACTCTTTTAATGATTCACACGAAGTTTTAGAGCACAGGAAAAAAAATAAAATCATGTAACATAAGACATGAACGCATAACACTGACACAGAAAGTAAGAAAGTGGATATTGCACGTCTAAAATACGCTGTCTTAAGAGGTGCTACAGTTGCCCTAAAGTAACTACAGGCAATATTTATAAAAACAATAGTATAGTTTTACAGAAAATAATTCAGGTATCGTTGTGTTCAATGGCGTCGTTTTAGTAGAGCCAAGTGAGGTGCCACCACAGTTTAGAAGAATTATGCTAAAGCGTATACTGAGTAGAAGACCAAAGATACGAAAAAACTCATATAAAATACGCATAGTCTGTAATATATAACATTTCACAATGAAATCATGCTATACAACAAGTTAAACGTTCTGCTCAGTACTGAGAAATGTAAGCGACCTTGTGCAAGCGACCATGCTGAAAAGGAAACTGCTTAATGAAATAAAAAATGTTCATTGACCTCAGCATCAAAACCCGTTTCACAGAAAACTGGAATAATGTTTGAATAGCACTGAACTACTATAATCGGCATATTAATTCGTTGATATCAACAGTAATGCAATGTGACATCAAAACGTAATTGTTTGAATACTAAACTTCAATATGAAGTGTCACATTAGTCCTGAAATATTTAAATTTTCTTGTATCAACAAGGTTCATTCATTCCTCAGCAAGACAGTTGAGATTGGCGAAGCATTTTTTCCTATTATCAGATGAATGGTAGCTCCCTAAAACGTCATTCTCTGATGTTGCTCTTAGTCTTCACGAGTGGGTGGAAGAAACTTCACAACTCTTGCATTATTTGAAGGGAGAACAAGAAGAGAAGACGTCTGGGGCTTTGTGACTGAGAAATCTTTGCTCTATCGGAGTCCAATCAAGCTATGATACTTCAGAAGAAGGGTTCTGTGATCACTTATTTTGAATTCTCCTTTGCATGCTACCTTGGCTTTAAAATTCACACATTACTGTAAATTGATTTAAAACCATATAGATATATTTCACTAAATTAAAATGCAGTAGCCCGAAGGCAATATTGCTAAAGATTGAATAGGAAATAATCTAGTTTTCTCATTGAGTATGTTTTTCATGTCGAGAAAACATTAATCAGACTAGATACCGAGATTTTTAATTCCTCTACTGCTCCAATTACATCATTTCCTACCTTTACATTTAATTTAGGCAGTTTTCTTGTTGTGTCCTTGGAACCCTACATAATGCATTACCCTTTTTTAAGGTAAATATGAAGCTATTTTCGCAATACTATGATCTTAAACTTTTTGAAAGGCCTCCAGCATTTGCTTTTATTTTTGATAATTTCACCGGAGCATTGATCATTGCCATTTGGACATCATCTGCGTACATAGAAATTCTTGTATTTCGATGCTTTGAAGGTAAATTATTGATCAAAATAGAACACAGAAATGGTTCGAGGATTGATCCTTGAGGAATGCCAAAATCGTTGCGTATAAAGGGTTGCATTGTGCTTTCTAAGCCGAGTGTATGAGAGGATTGATAGATAGCTCTTAAACCATGCTCTGTCTATTTCTAGGTTTTAGATTTTCTACAAAAGCCGCTTGTGCCCAACGCTGTCGAAAGCTGTAAAAAGGTAAAGCAGCAGCTAGAAAGGTGCTTCTTTTTGTCCATGCCACTGTATACTTTTTCGGTGATGTTAAGTAGGGATTACTTGTATTCTTTCTGTGAGCAACAACGCTTTGATGCAATAAGTTTGATTCGTCCTAGGGCTTTGAAAACTGATTTGTTATCACTTTTCAAGTGTTCTCGATGAAACTGATCAGAGCTTATGATTTTGATGTCACGAGTTGTATGCTGCAGTTTAATTATGGGTTGTTTCTACTGATCAGGTAATTTGTTTGTAACAATGGACGTCGTAATTAACAAATGAATAAATAGCCCTATCGCAACGAAGCTACCTTTAATATGATGAAAATTGATATCTTCAAGTGCAACTGTCTTAGTGTTTAGCAGCGAGTATAAAATGCCAAGCATCTCCTGCAGATTAATTAGACTCGATCTCGAGTTATTATTTGGATCAGAAACTACAACTTGGCATGGATTTACGACTGTAGGTTTGTTTGAAAAATTTCAGAAACTTCATGATATATTTGTACACCTACCTCTGCAAAAAGTGTTGAAATTAGCGACTGACTGCAAAATACTTTCAAAATTACTTTTACAGTATGTATTTTTATATTGTGATACTTTTCTAATGATTTCACAGTTTTTTTCGAGGAGATTTTTTTCGACGTCAATTGTTTTTGCTTGGTTCATAAATTTTCTTATGGAGGGCTCTTTCAGTCTTGTAGCAAAGTACGAGGACTGTTTTATCAACCTCCGATGGGATATAAAATAAAAGAAATTTACATAATATAATCATTTTATTACCAAAAGCACTGCAGGGTTTTGCTTATTTCTCAATATAATTAAGGAAACAGATACAGTCCGATTGCGTGAGGTTCGGGCAATTGAATATGGCTGACACAATTGATGTTCCCGCCACATATGTATGAGTTACGAAATGTAATCTGTAATGTGCAAGTAGAAGGAAGTAGTGTTGCTGAAATCCAGTGCAGAATGAGCAGAGTGCACGAAGACAACTTTATGAGTAAGGGTAGTGGAAGGGAATGATATAGAAAATTTAAGAAGGGCGAAATGACGCCCATGAAGAAGGTGGTAATGGGTAGCAGTGGTTAGAAAATTAGTCCTGTTCAATTGAGACAGACCAAAAATAGTTTCATTTGTTCCGATCCTTCCTGATTGGTCTGTATTGCCATAAGCAAACTGTTCTGTAAGCTTACGTTAGGATTATTCATGTATTGAATTTCATTCATTTTGATTGTAGGTTTTCCTAAATAGTAAGATTACTAATAATAAATTGTAAACTCTGATTATTCATCACCTCCTTAAATATTGGTTAAGCAAGAGTCTGAGCCCATTCACTGAAAGAACCTTAGGGCTATATACTTTGCCCCTACAATATAGATGAAATAATTCACTGGCACACGACGTGCGTCGGAGCACAACAAAGAGTTTCTGTACTCGGGTTCGTACGATGCTGAGTGTCGTGGCAGCAGTTGTCGTACAGGCCATCCACTGACTCTTTCCTGCGTCAGTTAATTCTTCGTTTTGACTGTTCCCTCTATCAGTTAATTTTTCGTTTTGACTGATCCCTCTGTCAGTTAATTCTTCGTTTTGACTGCTCCCTTAGTCAGTTAATTCTTTGTTTTGACTGTTCCCTCTATCAGTTAATTCTTCGTTTGACTGTTCCTTCCGTCAGTTAATTCTTCGTTTTGACTGTTCCCTTTGTCAGTTAATCCTTCGTTTTGACTGTTCCTTCTGTCAGTTAGTTCTTCGTTTTGACTGCTCCCATAGTCAGTTAATCCTTCGTTTGACTGTTCCTTTATCAACTAATTCTTTGTTTTTATGGTTCCCTCTGTCAATCAATTCTCCATTTCCACTGATCCCCCTGTAAGTTACATAGTTTTTTCAGTAACGCGATTGATTGAATTTTTTCAACTCTGTTGAATAATCTGCTTCGTAATAACATGTCTTTGTAATATTTTCTCGCTGCCATCTTCCAACACAAATGATGCCCAACAAGTCACAAAGGATGCCCAACAAGTCTCTATGAATGCTTCCATAGAATGTAGGTCCTTGAAATGTCCTTGGCTGTATTTTAACCCTGTAATACTGATACTCAGACGAATCTGACACAAAATGCCTACTTCATCATTCAGTGGTCATCAAGTGGCCACGTTTATTACTTATACTTTCACTGAAAGCTAAGCAGGAGGCGATGGAGAACTTAACTGCTCTAAGTGAGCATCTGATGCAGACTTCTATGTTATTCTAAATTTCTTTCGTTAAGTTTTCCGTAACTTAAATGAATTAATTAATTTGAGAACGATGGGAGTCGTCCAGAGCATGATGGAGCTCTCTCCACTGTGTAAATTTGAGCGTAATGCAGGGCTCAATATCTTGAATTTAAAAATAGAAATACTATATTTATAAAGCTATCAATTAATTTCCCATCCCGTTGCAGCTTTTACTTCTGTGGTTAAAGTGGTGAGTAAGAAATGCATATAACTTTAAAAATAAAGAATTGTGCTTATCGATTTACGTCTAGTCTATAGGTGAACTATCATATCTTATGGAAATTTTACGTGCAGAAGCCTCCTGAACGTGAGTGTACCTATGAAATATGATTGATGACTTTAAATCCTCCTTCACTGAGAAAAACTAAGAACCTGTTCTTCGCAGCAAAAATACGTAGCAGTTATCAATGACAAATCTCCTTTATGGTAAAAAATACACAAGTAGTTAGAACATATTGCTGAATCACTGTCAGTGTCCTCCAAATGTAATATGTATTTTTAACTACAATCAACAAAAAATTAAACGTATATTAATGTGGATCTGGCAGCAGAACCTTTTTGTCCAAAGCTGTAAAAAGTTGTCAAGACGCTTGTGACATGTGCTTGATAAAATCTTTGCCTGACAAGTTAAGACGTTGGCTGGATCAGAAGTTGGCTGGGTTAGACATTGGCTGGATCAGACGTTGATTGGGTCAGACGTTGGCTGGGTCAGACGTTGGCTGGGTCAGACGTTGGCTGGGTCAGACGTTGGCTGGGTCAGCCGTTGGCTGGGTCAGCCGTTGGCTGGGTCAGACTCAACTAAACCCTGATAGAACAAATGTGTCGTCACTTTTTCTCCAGGATTTGGTAACTCACGGCTGAACTGTTTATTTTAGCCTTGCCTTCTATAAACCTCTTGATAACTGACTACGATTGCTAAACAATAACATAACGAAAATAACCAGAAAATTTTCGATTCTGTCATGAATTTTGTCCCCGCATGTGCTAAAAGCTTACAAACTTTAAGATACATGGAAAAATTGTCCTAAACTTACCTTCTGACACTATAATTTTTGGGTAGTCACCTCTGACTCTAGGAGCTGTGACTCAAGCTCTGTCTCCTCAAGCCTCACTCTCACACGGACACAAACGTGAAAAAAGGAATGCGCTGCCAGCTAACTGCTGGAGTGACACCCCTGCCACACGCGCAGCAGCCCCAACTAGTCTCTTCGACTTCATGGTGAACTTTTATGTTATATATAAATAACAAAAAACAGGATGAGAAATGCGTCAGTTTCAAGTATATGAGATATTGAACAGATATTGAACTTTCAAGGTTGAATGAACAAATCACGGCAGTTAGTTGACAACCAAGAATAATTCGCACTTGGTAAGATTATACGTTAAAATTTTGGTAAAATGTTATTAACGGTGTCATCTGTCAAAAAAGGCAAATAGTATTTTTAAAATTTTGTTCAATAATTTAGATAATTCATCTCAACTTTATATCTTCTCACCTCAAATAAATATATTTTTATTTAACTGTCAATTATGACGGAAATAAAGTCAATTATTTAATCACCTTACTTAAAAAATTGAAGTTATTTTAAGAGACAATATGCCTGGACAATTGAACGCACCTCATCAATCTCATTTGTCCGTGGAGAAGAATTAAACGAAGTATTTCTCGCTATAAATCGTCCCCTATATTGAGCAGTACTGGAATCTCCCTCGCGCACCCTCACTTCTCCCAGACTTCTTTAAATTTCAAAATTCCCATGGAAGACAAAGGAAGAATAATAAAGAGTAGGAATGATATGGAGTAAGAGGCATTGACTTTGGTTAGCGAACCGTAGTGTCTCATGAAAAAGTGTGTAAGAGTAGCTGATACACGTGGGCCATTTATTGGCATGGAATGATTGTGCGTACATTTTACCTTTAACCGTTAAAGGTAAATATGTATCATAAATCTGTGTATCATAAATGGTACAAACAGAATTGTCACATATAATTATCGAGTTATTCATCAAACATGCCTGTACTGCCCCTACTATTATTATCGACACGTACCCAAACCGGACGAAATAAAAGGATGTACAATTTAGTTGCCAGGAGCTGGTACATATGAACAGGCGTCAGATGAAGTTCAGGAATATTTGGATCTTAAATGCGTTAATTCAAGGTTTAAGAAATATTCGTTATTGAATTCGTTTTCTTTTTCATTTTGTCGCAGGGATTAAACAAATTGAAATTAAATTCCTCCACAGATGTTCTTTATTATCTAACCGGTCGGTACTGAAATCGTGTTTTTATGCCTGAATGATAGAAAATATCGTGCATGGCGTGAGACAAAAGCAGCTCAGAGTTTGAAAAGACACTGTAAGCATCAAGCAACACTGTGAAGCGGTGAATGATACATGTCACAAGGTTCATTGAGTCACTAAGTATTTTTTCTACTGCTCAATATTGAAGCAACAATGAATGTTAAATGTTAGACACGTGACCAGGGAATCGTGGTTTGGATGCATGTGGTGGTTTCAACAAGACAGTGAGCCCAAGTACACCCTCCCCAAAATAATTCGTTGATTGAATATGTCCTGGACAAAATGAAGAGCTACTGCGGTAACGCGATTATCACCAAGTAAAAATTATCAGGATGTGATGATGTGCGTTTGTGCGAGGCGGCACTACAACTTTAATAGGATGAAAAGATCTTATAAAGAGAAAGCGTGCTTGATTTCATGAAATTTTTGTTTGACCCGGGCATATGAAGCCCTGAAAGCGTTTAGTGGCTGTATAAGAAGAGTAAGTTACTGAGTTCGACGTTAATTTTGATGTGCTTATATATTTTCCTATTTTTCCAATCGTATAGACATTTTTAAACTTCTTGTAAAAAGCTGAATTCTTAAGAAAATAATCGCTTTCGAATCGTTTCAGTCTCGCAAAGTTAATTGCATGTATTAAGTCGTGCTAGAACATCCAGAGCGAAATGAATATTTTAAAGCAAAATAATTATTATTCATCGAGAGACTCGGGATGCACGTGTGATGCATGACTTTATGATGAATTCTATTTTATTATTATTCCTTGCGGCATTGCTCGTTGATAATATTGTGTTCGTAGCCACACGCTGGAAGCTGAGGCAGCGCTGCTCGCGTCCGACCTCCGTCTGACTATTGGCAGTCTTTTGATGGTTCTTTCATGTCTTTTATCCGCTTGCACTTCGGATTAGAGCCTTTCAGTGGGACTAATTAGACTCGCAACATCAAATGCCCCAAACAAAGCCTTTCTTAATTAGTCTGAGCGACATGAACTAATCTTTTTAGCAGTGACTACCTACGTACATATCATTTATAATTAGTCATTTATTAAGCTAACGCTAAAATAAAGCTCAAGTGAAAATACGCCTGCGCGAGAACTCATGCACGCTCACAAAAACGAATTCAGAGGCGTTAAAATTAATTTCTTTTGATGTGTGTGGCTGGAAGGTAAAAAATAAGCTCAAAGGCGGCCGAGATCAAAGGCTTCTGAAGCTTCGCTCCTTGGCCGCTCAAGTGCGACACTGGGGCGACGGCGGAGGAATACTCCACAGCACCGCTACACAAACTAGGCCTAACTTTGGACATTTTCTCGCTCACACCGTCTTTAGAAACCTCTCTCAACTTTATTCTGTAAAAACATGATTCGCAAACAAGTGAAGAGAGAAAAGTCAGCGCCGCTTTTCATAGTGTCATATAAAGCTTGCGTGGCATCCGTCCATGTTAGATGTTATTCGATTGGGCAAAAGCGCACGCCAGCTCTGCTTTGATCACTGCAGGGCTTCTCAGTCTCAGTGAGGACAAATAGCACAATAAACAAGCATAATTTTGCTATCATGTTTTGTTCCCTTTGAAGAATAGAAGCCGCATCTTCAAACAAGCTCAGAGACAGAGCCCCGCCGCCAATCCTGGCCTCCGCTCGCCACGACACAACGGTTCAAACGAGAACAAAACAAATGTACCGGGAAAAATTAGAAAGATCCTCAAGACAAGAGCCTCATCAAAGGTTCATCTTTCCAGGAACTGAAGGAGGATCCAATCTTACTAGCTCGACGCTGAGGCAAAAGCCGATTTTTCTGATACCCACTTGTGAGCAGACGTCCTTTTTTGCGTCATTTTAATCGTGAGTAATTATGGTTCATGCAGATAGGCTTTATCTCACATGAATATTACTATAAAAATGTCAATGTTAATATCAGGCCCTTGTAAAGAAACTTTTATTTTACCTGCTACTAACAATGCTCGTATTAATTATCTGCTCCGTCGTGGCCGTGCTTCATGAAATCTTCTTCTTAGACGAACTCCTCCACGATATTCCAGATCTTCCTCCATCATCATATGTTCCAGCAGGAACTGTTCTGCGTTGAGTCTCAAATTAGAGAAAAACAATTCTGAAACGAAACAAGATTGGAAAACATGCACATGTAAATACAACCTGAATCGACAACCGACTAAAAATGGGTAATATGTGTAAAAAGTACGATAAACGGACCAAATAATGTACGATAGACGGCAATGATAAGATTTTTCGATGACACCACTTTAACGCAAGTTTGTGCAGCTAGACAGCAGTTACACGTCTGCACCGTCAGCGAGTTTTTGTGTTCTAAGATACAGAAGGTGAGGGGATACCCGATCACCCACAGACACGATGATTGCCCCTTTAGATAATTATTCATATGAATGAGGCGTAGTTTCTTGCCAAAACCTTGCACCATTGCGACTTATTTATAAAACAAGTAAGAAAATTTATCTGACTGTGATTGTGCACTGGCTAAAAGTTTATGAAACTGCTATGAATTTTTTACAATTGTTATCAACGTTTTATTTTCATACTGCCAAGAATTTCTTCCTAGTTCTCATCGAGACTTATCCTTAAACTCGAGCATGGAAATTTACAGTGACAATTTCCTAACTAAGCAATTGGTTACCATTTCACGAGCACTAAATTTGAGCTCCAACAACTCTTTCTTCAAATAAATTCTGTTGAATATCTTTCAATCCACAAAAATACGTTCAGTCACTAACATGTGGCGTTAGAAATCTACCTTCAAACTTAAACTTAGACCGACACAAGCAACACAAGGGAAGCATGGTGTACCGATCTTTCAGATGCCTCACCTAATCACCTGATGCCAGGCAGGATTTATCTTTCAGGTGCTGCACCTGATAACCTGACATCAGACAGGGGCAGCTGACACCAACCAGGAACCCATCAAGTGAGTCACGCAGGGTGAAGTACACCTGACAGGTGGCTGGTAAGTTGAACTACACCTGATTAGATCACCTGATACATCTGCTGGGCTTACCTCTGGTGTACACCTGATATTCATCATTGACAGGTAGCCTTGACAGGTCCCCCGCCTGTGTGGCCTTGACAGGTCTCCAGCCTGTGTGGCCTTGACAGGTCTCCAGCCTGTGTGGCCTT
>VCRD01004542.1:10804-41183 GCA_006783055.1 Trinorchestia longiramus
CCTCCCTATCTCCTTTTTCCTCACCTGCTCACCTCCTCTTTGCTCCCCTCCTCCTCTCCTCACCTCCTCTTTCCTCCCCTCCCTATCTCCTTTTTCCTCACCTGCTCACCTCCTCTTTGCTCCCTGAACTCTGCCACAAAACTGAGCGCAAGATAACAGCATCAAAGGATGCACATAAATTATCATATCAAACTTGGCCCTCGTAACGGAGCCTAAAACTACAAGAAATTTGCTCCGAGTCACACAGCCTTGTCGCGTCAGAGGTCACTTTAGTGAGACTAAAGCTCCTAGCAATAATTTCAACCTTAATTAAGTCAGCCATAAAATAACATCCTTGATCACCAGCATTCTTCTGAACCAGGTGACGCTCATAGTATTACCTTGCAATTTCCGTTCAGAAGCTTAGTTAAATAGTGCTTTCTGAAACATTTTGAGCACATGTCTCTTGTGTGTGGAGTAACAATCTGTATGAAGTTTTTTCGTCTTTTCAGACGGTCTTACAACAACAAACTAAAAACAGATCACAAAACAGTACAGTAAAAATATCTACCAAAGAACAAACTGCTGTTTGATGGTATATTATGAGTAATATAACGGGTGGGACAAAAGTCACTTCACATTTTTAAATACTATTAAAACAAAACCTAGTAAAACCCAAAAGAGGGGTTACATTTCCAATGAAAGAGAAAATATTGGAGTTTTATTATTTTTTAACAAAAGTTTTATCATTTGAACATGATATCCTTCAAATGTTGTCCATTGCTATTTAAACAAGTGCGTAGTCTTTTCACGGCACTTTTCATGACTTTTTTAAAAACACCTGGAGTTATTCTGTTGATTTCTTCAATTGTTACCTTTTAACTCTAGTAGAGTATTAGGCCTATTGATGTAAGGCCTTTGTTTAAGGTATCCCCAAAAGAAAAAGTTCGGAGGGGTCAAATCAGGCAACCGTGGTGGCCAAGAAAAGTCACCAGAACGTGAAATTAATTCACCAGGAAAGGCAGCTCTTAGTATTGCTATGGTTTCTCTTGCTGTGTGCGGTGTTCCTCCATCGTGTTGAAACTACATATCGGGCATATCCAAATCTTCCAGTTGTGGCAATAAATATTCCTGGAGAATTTGTCTATAGTTGTTTTGTGTTACTGTCATCGCCACTCCATCATCATCGAAAAAGTACGTGCCAATTATTCTTGCACTTATTATACCGCACTAGCCAGTAACCTTCTCTGCATGAAGTGGTCATTCATGAATTATTCTAGGGCTTTCAAAACACCATAATCGGCAGTTTTGTTTATTTACGCATTCGCTGATATGGAAATGTGCCTCATTAGACATGATTAGGTGTGAGGTAAAGGTCTCATTATTTGCCAGATCCAGAAACGCACGAGCAAAGTCTTTTCTTTTCTGATAGTCTGCAAAATTTAACTCATGGTTTGGTTGAATTTTATATGGATACAGTCGAAAGTCTTTTGTCAGGAAGCAACGTAGTGAGCTTCGAGAAATTCATAGTTCACTGGAACTTTTCCTAGTCGATGTTCGTGGCTCTTGTTGAATGCTGTTTGAAACACGCTGAATTGCATATGCATTTCGTACTACACTCGGTCTACCAGAGTGTTCCTTATCAGCTGTTGATTCGGATTCTCTGAATCTTGAAATCATTGCAATAATGCAATGTCTGGAAGGACTTGTTCGTTGATTAAATGTTGTCATAAAGTCCCTCTGCACTGCAAATATGGATCTGTTACGTGTGAAATAACTTTCTACTATTCTTGCTCGCAGTTCTTTGCTATATTTACCATTTTGGGGTTATTGATAATGGTGAAAATTTTATGAGTAACAATATAAACCTTTATTCGGTATACTAGATACTTAGTACAACTTCAAGATTTCCCCACACATGTGATATATAATTCGCTTTTTTGCCTTAACTATGTTTTGTTGTAATTGTATTTAAAAACGTGAAGTGACTTTTGCCACACCCGTTACTAGTATATCCACAACTCACGTGTTTTTACTCATTTTTTTCGCTTAGTTTGCTGGTGGACGAGGGCTTTGTAAAGGATTTTCCACATTGAAGGATGTACCTTTGGTATCCACAATACAATGCCTAAAATGCATGTAAACCCAACCGAATTTTTTCCTATCTAAATCCTTAGGAGCGTAACAGAGAGACGGACAAGCAAGCAACAAACTGTGTGTTATTAGGGAGAGGAATAGTAGAATTCCTTGGTGGAACGATGCAAGGAACGACCAAAACAGGAAGCAGGTTCACCGGAACAGACTCGGTGACTTCGGTTCAATTATGACGTCAACACAATATTTTATCCAAAATATAAAACAAACTTTATCCGACACCTTCTCGCTCGTATCCAGGATACGAGTTAGTGGGCACAATAAAGACTATCTAAAAAAATCCGTCACTATGTGCTCTTCAGCAGAATAATCAGCGCTATACAGGGTGTCCACAAAAAATGTATCCACTGACCGATAGATAATTAATCATTAGGTTACATCGGGTATCGGTACGTTAATGTTATCGTTACATCCGGTATCATATATACATGTATCGGTCATTGGACACATTTTTTGTGGACACCCTGTACAATATAACACCAGGTGACTCCTTTAATAAATACATTTATATATTTTTTGTGCGTAATTTCTCCTGTTATCACAAAGAGTCTCCCTTAAATACCGGTAGTTAAATCCGTAGACTTTCAGGTATATAGATTCTTAACTGCTGGAGTTGACTCCATAGACTTTCTGATTAGGTCTGAGAATCTGTTGTTTCAAGTTCTTCCTTCAAATGCTTGATATTAAAACCCGTTATTTTTAAGAGGCATACACACTATTGTCTTATAAGGAATGAAAGATAAGAAATGAAAGATTATTGTTTCCAGAAATGACGGTATACCGGACGTATACTGGATCTTGTATACTGAATTTAAATAATGAACCCAAGGAAAAGACGCGATGAATGATTATTGTTTGAAAATTATTGAACGACAATTGACCAGGTCAAACAAAAACTAAAGCAACGAAGCAGCTACTAGAATTCATAAAGAAGGTTCCCGACTGTGAGCAAAACCGTGATGCTAGGATGCTAGATTTAATACCACTAATACCTGATGTCAATTCTTCAATAATTCGTAAAGTGCATCGTGTAATTTCAGTACAAATCTTTCTGTCTGACAAATACCTATTTTATTTCAGCTTAAGTGTTTCTTCCTTTCAAGGAGATTGGAGAAAGCTACTGTTGGTCACTTGTACCGATAGGCATAGATGCGATAAAGTGCCTGTGCGTGATTAAATTGCATAGTGATTATATCGAGTCTGCGTTGCTTGCATTCAAGTGTGGGACCTAATATTCAGAGGACTCAAACAAACATACCGGCATACATTACATAAATTTATGGACCGCATGAAATTGATGATACCCGCATGAAGGAGTTCTTCCGAGTCACAGAGTTCATTTGTTACGATCATTAAAAAGACTTCAACAAGTCATTAGATTCCACTTCACTGAAAACGAGTTCAAAACCTTAAGCGATGAACATGAGCGATGAACATGAGTAGTACATGTGAAGTGAAGAACTTGATTGACACTCATAAAATGAACCAATGATAAAAATACTTTCATTTATTGCACTAATTACCGTTACACAATATTATCATAAATAAGCTGCTTCTCATAGAAATGCCGAGGCGAACAAAAACAAGTCGATGAAGCCGACACATTTCTCAACACACGAACGTGAGTTGCACGCTGAACCATAGATTCAGATCAAAACTACATAATTCATCCTAAAATTGAGTTTAAATCCAGATATATGATTGAGAAATCGTGTGATTGTAAAATAGAAATTACGATTACAAAATCAAGTGAAACTATGCAGTTACGAACGTCAAAACATTCTAGGCATCGTCAATGAAATCTGTAATGCTCATTCAAGTGCACAGCATGACTACAAAAGTAGAGCACCGTCAGAGCGAGACAGAAACATGCTTGGCATGCGCGATACATGGAGTCTCAGTATCAACAGGACCCGTAGGAACTCCAACCAAACTAACCGGTTAAAAAAAGAGTCTTGTTTGTTATTTTGTTTCTTAAGAGAATTTGACACCCTTGGACCTAATGCCAACGCTTAAAAAAGCATGCGCTTGCAACCCTAGCTCGCTGTGCCGGTGAAGCGCTCTTGACAAAGTAACACCGAGAAAGTTCGGTCCAATATTGATCCCCAGAATGTAGGTGAAGAAAGTGCATGGAATCTTGAGTGTAGTAAAGAATAGAGTGGCTGTTTCAGGACGTCTTATCTCACCTACTTTTACAATTTTAATGCAAGCTTTTTCTTCCGAAGATGGAATATGATGTCCCTAAACGGCCAGTTATTCTACTATGTTACATTATTGATTCTTTATTACACCCTAGATTTCGGGCATTATTTTTACCTGCAGTATTCCCTTTTCTATAAGGATTCAACGTCTCACTCGTAACGACCAAAGGCCTCAAGTTACTCAGTGGGTTAATGCACTATCGGCAACCAAAATTTCGCTGTCACCTAAATATTGGTACCACTGAAAGCCTGATCAGTGTAATGCCCTATAGCAGATCTCGAACGTATGATGTTAATACTAGACAAATAACTAAGGTAAAACTTATGCAAAAGGACATGAGAACTTTTACCTTTGACTGAGACTAGATTGACAGAACACATGAACAAAGCTGGCAATAAAGCGTTGTCTCGATAAAGCAGTATCATTATGACATAAAAAGAACAGACTCAGAATGACCAAGCGCGCCTCAACAATGCATGCGGACCGACGTGGTAGAAACAATGGACTCTGATAATTTTTATGAAGCTTAAGATCGATAAGAAGTACATATGCACCCGCTTAGTAAAGATCCAGAATACAAGGGTAACACAAGATGCAATGCAAAAGCACGTGCTGAAGAATTTTTTTACAAAAAAAAGCAATGAATACAAACAAAAATGCTAGAAAATAAATTCACTCTAATTTCTGATCATTTTCATAATTAGATATTAATTTAGGAAATAATATAATAAAAAGTGAAAAGGATAATGAAGTTTACACTGAAATCGACGCGGAAGAAAATTAAAAAGAAAACACTTGCAAGAGAAGTCTTCATTTTAACAGAAAACAGCGCAATCAGTATTATTGACTGCTGAACAATAAGTTTATTATAAAATTGTTCTGTGTATCGTGAAATACTCCTATTATTGTTCATAAAAACTATCATAAGCGAGTAATTGCTTTAAGAGAGTCTGAAAAAGGAGAATAGCTAACTTCCCATACACGAGAAGGGATATGACTTTATATGATTAATGACATAATCTATGACATGATCTATAACATGATATACGACATGATCTATGACATGATATACGACATGATCTATGACATGATATACGACATGATCTACGACATGATCTACGACATGATCTATGACATGATATACGACATTATCTATGACATATAAGACATAATACAGGGTGTGTCAAAAAAATGTACTCACCCTTTAACTGTTGCTAACATGCTGTCTTCTTTGTGTTGCAGGTGTGAGGTTCGAACCTTTGCAAACATGATTCTTTAATCACATTTAATCATGTTCGCAAAGGTTCGAACCTCACACCTGCAACACAAAGAAGACAGCATGTTAGCAACGGTTAAAGGGTGAGTACATTTTTTTGAGACACCCTGTATATAAGATATACGACATAATCTATGACATATAGAACATGATGATGTGATGCAGTGCCCTACAAGCAGTGCTCTACAAGCAGTGCACTACAAGCAGTGCACTACAAGCAGTGCCCTACAAGCAGTGCCCTACAAGCAGTGCCCTACAAGCAGTGCCCTACAAGCAGTGCTCAACATGCAGTGCCCTACAAGCAGTGTTCTGCATGCAGTGCTCGAAGTTACTCTGATTTCTGATTTTTTTACTCTAATTATAAGATTAATTCAGCGAAACTCAGGTGCCAGACCACCAGATCTACTCATGACTTATATCGATATATTTATGTTTAAACTACAAATTCCAGTATATAGTAATACACAGTTTGTTGCTTGCTTGGTCTGTCTCTCTGTGACGCTCTTAAGGATTTAGATAGGAGGAAATTCGGTAGGGTATACATGTATTGTAAGCATTGTATTGTGGATACCAAAGGCACATCATTCAATGTGGAAACTCCTTCGCAAAGCCCGCGTCCACTTGCAAAACAAACGAACAAATTCAATAAAAAAACGCGTGAATTTTCACGCGTGGGTCTACTAGTATAATAAAAACAATCGATACATTTAATCCTTTAATGTTCAAATGAATCCTGAAGTTCTCTTTGAAAAAGTGTGCTAAAACAAGACCTAAGTGACTCGCCACTGCACTCACAGTTACAAAACTCTCAGAACATGTCACAGTTATACTCGTTCAGACGTAACGTGATTAGCCAACGAGCAGCGAGTGTTCGTGTTGCATTTTTCACTTCAGGAAAAATATGGTCGGGAAAGGGTCAACTTTATTGACTACGGAATAAACACTATTACTTTAAGGACAAAATATTTTTCAGCAGATATTGTTTCATCTCACGTATTGTAACGCAGGACTTGTTTCTGGTCCTGGCTAGTTTGGGATAAAGTATCTGCCTAGTTTTAATAAGGTGTTGTCCCGCGATGCATCATTTGACGCATTCCACACTTTTTGGACGTAGAAGACATTCTGGCCTATATCTAACTTTGAAACCAGGAAGGTTAAGCAACAGCTTAGATCCTCTGAAGGATCTAAGCTGTTGCAAGACTTTTGTCCCCAGTTTTACAGAAAACCGTTGTTTCTTTTGATGTTTGTAAACAGATGTCTTCAAGGCTTTGTGAAGAATCATGGGCATTGTTCCGTCGGATACATTCCACTCTTTTACCAGATTTTTCAGGGGTCTCATTGGAATTACTTCTGAGTTTTTTCTCTGGTAGATTTGATTAGTTTTCAGGTTCTGGAAGTACAAAGACAACTTTATCCGAGCCTGTTCTCTACTTGTCCAATCTCTTTGAACCGCTTGAACATTCTCCAGAAAAGCATTCTGTTAACTTTTGACATTTTAGTAATATTCAGCCAAGATTTCTTGCCTTCTAAAATCCAAAATAGTTATTCTTCTATCTAAATCTTTAGCCATTATGATAAATACAGGGTGTCTCAAAAAAATGTACTCACCCTCTAACCGTTGCTAACATGCTGTCTTCTTTGTGTTGCAGGTGTGAGGTTCGAACCTTTGCGAACATGATTAAATGTGATTAAAGAATCATGTTCGCAAAGGTTCGAACCTCACACCTGCAACACAAAGAAGACAGCATGTTAGCAACGGTTAAAGGGTGAGTACATTTTTTTGAGACACCCTGTATTATATCAGACAAACATGATTTCGTTAGTATACAAAAATTTTGAATAAAATGGAATGTTTGGGTAAATAGTTGATTTTATGTCTAGGAATAACGATCCTTATTGATTACTCTGTACGAAAAACCAAATATTTGCTGAACATTATTAATCCAAAAATAGAATAGAAAAAAACAATAGAAACGAGCCGTTTGGCCCATTCTTGGGACGCTACCCAAGTCCCATGCTGTCTAAAGTAAAGGCATCAAGCACACACGTACACGCCAATAACGTAAGCCAATTCGCACACGCACTTCCCTCGCGTACAGACATTTCAGTCACGAACATGTATCACAATTGCCAGATACATGTATCACAATTGCCAATTCCCTACCTTCTGGGCCAATGTATATTGGCCCAGAAGGTAGGGACAGAGAATTAGTACGTTATATCACTGGGTGGCTCTTAATAGCCGTACTGACAGAAAAAAAAAACCGTAGTAGCTTTTTGAGGCGTTAATGATTGTACACACTAAGCGGCAGCCGTGCTAGAATCAACTGTAGTAGAATCTTTACATTTTTTTGTATACTATTTACATTTATTTATATACTATATGATAACTGTAATTCACAGTCTTCGTAAAGTCTATCCTAGGGATGTAAGCTTTCACGCACATCCATTATAAAGAACTGTTTCAGTGTCCAGGCAAATATTTCCACGGCTATAACAGCAGCTAAGCTTCCTCGCATTTTGAACAGCAAGATCATATTTTTTACCCTGCCTGCGTGCATGCATATCAAAAGAAAATTTTTTAGCATCTTAAAATAGACGTCAAAGTTGTATTGTCTTCCACAATGACAATAAATTTATGCTTCTATAATTAAAAGAAATATTTTTTGCTGGAGTGCTTCTGTCCTTTATTTCAATGTATTGATATTAATATCCTTATCAGAAGCTATATTGGTCTCTTATTGCAACAGAAATTCATTATTTGAAGCTCATCATCATCATCATCACAATCCGACGCAAGTCCTAATGAGGAATTATATGCCATATTCTCAGGAACAATCCCTCCTTAAAAACAATCAAGCCTTTTAAGACTATAATTTTCATAACCAATAATAACACATTTTCCTCGTAAGATAATATCAGGGAACAGCTGTCATGCAAAGTGGCACATAAATAACGAGCAATTTTAAGATACTTATAACCAAAAAATAAGAGAGAGAAATATTTGGATAATTACAAATGATCAGAGATATGTTAAAGTGTAATTTCCAATTTAAGTGAGAAATCTGAGTCGACATAGATGATCTCTTTCATTGTTTAAACAAATACAAGTTCTTTTAACACGTTGACTCCGAAGTGGTACGTATGTGTACCACTTAGGTTAGGTTCTGTAATTTTTTCAGATCCTTCTAATGACTACGCGTACAAAGTGAAGTTTTACACACCAATCGCGCGTACACCAATCGGAGGCAACGTGTTAATACTGCTGTTCATGATCTCCTGAGCATCTCTGAAGTTACATAGTTGATTTCTTAGACAATTTTTTGTGAGAAAAATATGGTTTAACCATGTGAAACTCCTACACTAGTACCTCATTCTATTCTATTCTATTCTACTGTACTACTAGCATCATGCTAGTGTAGTTAGGATACACGTCTGTTTGATCAAAAGTACACGAAATCACTATTTTTCTTCTAAGGGTTTCACATTTAATTTAGAGTAATAATTAGGACTCAGTTATGAGACTTGTTTCGTAGTTTACTGTGAATGTGATGGTAAAATTTACAGCCCTAAGGTTCTTTCAGGGAATGGCCTCAGACTCTTGCTTAACTGTTCTTTAATAAAAGGAAGAAATAAATAATCAATTTTTAGAACTTATTGTTCTCGCTATTCAAGAAAATCTACCATAAATAATGAGCAAAATTTTATGCATGAATAATCTTGATTCAAACTAACAGACCGATCAGGAAGGATCAAAATAAATAAAACTGAATTTAACCTGCCACGATTACCCAGGACTAGACTTTTAAACAACTAACGATCTATTTATGTTTATATTTCTATGCTGAATCTACGCATCTAAGTCCGTACATGCCTACACCCTATCTACCACACCCTATGATGAACTGACACGAATTTAAGGTGCAGCCGTAGAGGTCAGACCTAACGGAGAAAAAAATACACTTGCTTTATTTGAGAAAAACAAATATTGCGAATCAAAGTTTTCAATCTTTCCAAAAGTTTTCCATTATGCAACACTCTATAGTCACTCACTGTCAATGGATGGATTCGACTTTTTTTGAAACGAATTCTTTTTCTTCGTCCCATTGATTAGTCGACACTGTTTCATTGTGATAGCCTTTCACTTTCATTGTGATATCCTTCTGCCTCGCAATCGGTAAGAGACTAAACAGTGCTGCATGGTATGAAAACTTTAAAACATTGATAACTTAGATTTGTGATATTTGTTTATTGCTCCTTCCGGTCGGAAATAGTTGGTCCATATAAATGTTGAAGTTGGTCGGAAATATTTGCTCTAAAACAATTGTAAACCTTTTTAGAAAGGATACTTGCAAAACTACTGGTTGTAACAAAAAGATAAACTTTATTCTGAATTCAGTATATTAAATTGATGATGTATTAACAACACTGAATAATGTTTTTAATAAGATAAATAACAAATGACAAACGCTACATTGTAATTAAATACGTGAAATTGATACAACAGAAGAAACATATTTGCCACTATATTTACTCGATACTTGTTGATTTATTTTTTCTTTTTTCTGAGATCTGAATTGAATTTGAAAGAATTTCTGCTCTTTCTAGTTGTACTTTCGACAGATGTTGAAGCCTGTAATTGTTGCCACCATCAGCCAAAATATTCTGTTCCATTGACTGCTGCAAAGTAAAAAAAAAATGTTGTTCAATGTTGATCTCTGTAATTCCTTAGAGCTATTTGTCACTGCTTCAATTAATTCATCAACGTTACGTGGTGCTTTTTTATGTTGAAGGGATAGGATTGAATTGAAATAGCCGAGGTTAAGTACATTCAGGTCTGGACTGTTTGAAGGCTGGTTAACAGTTTCAATATTCAAGCCTAATTTTTCCGACGCTTCCTTAAATGAGGGATCAGTTGAATGTATGTGTGGTCGAACATTGTCTTGCTGAATTTTGATAGTGTACCATATCCTGCGGGTAATTTAAGTACTTTTAAACATTACCTGAGAAAGGAAAAAGATAAAATTATATAACCTTTTATCCTTTTACTTATTAAATCTTAAAATTTGTGTTTAACACACTGTGCACGATCGTCTACTGTACTCAAAACAGAAGTTCGTTAAAAGACACTAAAACGCAAAGAGTTTTCTCCTTGTGTAGCAAATATTTCCGACCGGAGGGAGTATAAAATACAGCAAGATCATTTTCTTCTCCGTTAGACCTGCCCTCTTCGGTGGCGCCTTATACCGGTGTCAGTTCAGCATAGGTGGATAAAGGTAGGTAAATGAACATATAGTTCGTTAAACGTTCAGTTTCACGCAATTGTTGCCAGCTGAACATAGTTCAATTTATTCGTTCGTACAGGATCGGTCTGTACTGCCTCAAGCAAGCGTTCTGTCAGTTTGAGTTAAGCTGGTTCGTGGATTAAGATTTCCTTTATTATCAATTATATGTTTTTGGTGATTGTAAAATTACTAATATTAAATTGTATAAATTGATTATTTTATGTTTAAATAACGGTTTGACAAGATTCTAAATCCATTCCCTGAAAGAACCTTAGAGCTGGTAACTATGTTCTTGCACTCACCGATTGCAGGGTAGAAGGATAGCACAATGAAAGTTCGAAATAGGGCGACTAACCAAAGGAACAAATAAAAAGAATTTTCGGGAAAGTCGGATCCATTTACTGACAGTGAACTCTCACTCTATCTCAACACTCAGACTTTTCCTGATTCGCTCGTTCAGCGAGGGCAGCTTGTAGTATGGTATTGCTACGAGACTGAGTTTGTACTATGACCCAGTAGTTCACTACAAGTTAACACATTCATTGCGAAGTGGCCACACCGGTGGGTCACTCAGGTTAGGTTCTGTAATTTTTTCAAAGCTTTATAGTGACTGTATATACAAAATAAATACTTGTACCGGCTAGGCAACTCCAATGAATGTGTTAATTGGCATTCGCTTTACGTACCCTCAAACACCATTCTGTCTCGTTCACTTTAAAGTGACAACTGGAACTCAATTAAAAGTCCCCCTTCCCCCTTCGTCAACAATCGTAGAAACTTCCATGAAAAGTTTGAGTCTCCAAAGTGCCTTCTTCCTAAGCTGCCCCAAAAGAAATCCCAGCCCTAACGAACTCTTTATTAGGTCTTTTAAAGGCGCTCGCTCTCACCCTGGCGAATGCTAATGCCTCCTTTCGGAATCTACGACCAAAATGGCAGCACAGCACAGGCTGCCAAATCCACACGACGTACTGCAGTAATTACAAGACTTGAAGCTCCCAAAATTTGAATTCAGTGCCAATTGGATTCCATTGACGCTGTCCAACTGAAAGCCGCCATTCACCACCTCTTTTGTGTTTTAATTTTACATTGATGGAAGCCTACCAACAACGTTTGGCATTACTGCAGTTTTGAACTTGATGTCAGTATCTTGGCCTAGGTTAACGAAAATCTTTTTCGTAAAAACTGATAACTCTTTTCTTGAAGGGGACATGTAAATGCTCCCACACCTCAACTACTTTATGTTCCTAGAATTGAGTTTTGAACAATAGCGAATAGCAGTATCTAAATTCTCATACCCACAAATTATGAAAACGCGCAAAATATTTTACTTTCATATCTTACAAAACAAAAGAGACCTCTGTTATAAATTACTACAAAGTAATGTCAATTCGTGCAACCCAAAATATACCTCTACTCACAAATTTTCGTGTTGAGTATTGTAAAAGAATATAGCTCGGCAGTGTATGAGTGAAAAGCACTTGCTAATCGTTCGTTACATCCACACACACACACAGCGGAATGTTGCAACATGTGACGGGTTTTGGGACTGTGAAGTCACTCTTTCATTGTTCCTGCGTTGAATGCGTTCATCGCATACGCAATTTGATCGGCTACTGCAACAGTGCAGTCTCAATAATGAACGCCCAATGCTGCTAGTCAGTGAACGCACTTCTAGTTCCCAAAATCCCTCATTTACGTATGGTGCATGGTATGCTGTAATGACGTCACAACTTCAGTCACACCCGCCTTCGTCTTAGTTCAATCAGTAAATTGGATTTAATTATACTAATAGATTTCACGACTTCGTAAATGATTTAAAAAATTTGAGACTCAGCGTCGTTCTTCACGAGAAATTCATTTACACTAAAATTCAGTATAGCTTAAATTCTCCTCCAAAGGCTGGTACGCAACGTGAGTTAATCTTCTTAAGTCGATCTCTAACCGCCATTGGATTTTTCATCAAAAATACTGCGATTTCGTTTCCTAGGATTGAAAATCGAACAGAATATTAAGACCTTTGAAGCAATTTCAACTATATTTTTTCATCTAAAACTTCTGTTAACACGTTTGTTGCAATTGCCTAGCTGGTGTAAATCTTTATTTTGTACATACAGTCACTAGAAAGCTTTGAAAAAATTACAGAACCTAACCTGAGTGATCCACCGGTGGGTCGCATCGCAACAAACGTGTTAATGACGTATCAAGAGCATGTAAATAACACACCTGTAGGTGCACATATCATCACGATAATTACATACTCTCTCGCTCAACAATGTGCCATCCTAGATTAAACACAGAGTTCTCGCATCACTACGCTAGAGAAATACTCGTATTCAGCTGGAATTCGCTTCATGCGTTCTAGCGTGATGTAGTCTTGCTCTCAGGCACAAGTGCACGATTCACACATCCCACAGATTTTCAAAAAGCTAAAGGCCATGGCTGTCGGCTGGCCAAACGATCATATTTATTTCCATTTGCACGAAATACAGAATATACAACCATCGTTTTTTTAAATTGGTGAATGAAAATCTTGATCACGGATTCAAACGCTCGCTTAGTGTTCGAAAGGGCTACGCTGGGTTGACATACATGCATGCAGGCATAAATACAAACGAATCTCTGACTAGACCATAAAAAACGGCCAGTTTCTCAATTTAGTTTTTGACGCTCTATACCAGTGTTTCTCAAAGTGGTCCGTACCGCCCCCTAAATATTCTATATTTTGATCACAAATTCCAAGCTCAACAGCTTACTCTAGATTTCCATGGCAATTTTGGATCTGACTCATGGCCGTTGATTTTTAAATGCTCTGGAACTTGGCTTTAAAATGTAAGCTGTAAATCGAAAGATAACAGTCTTAAAAACTAATTCTGTGTCTAGCAACCCTCTAACAAATGCCTATCACAACCTTAGCTAATTAAAGACTACCACAGTGTATCAGTTTTCTTTCATGCAAAATAAGTCCACTTGAATACATGGTCATGTGTTCTTGGCCACAAAATTCAATATTTTAAGCATACAAAAATACATCACAAGAACTTTCGTTGCCAATAACACCATGCATACGTAATGTTCCCATCTCCAGATCTATCAGTTGGTTCTAATTTTTGTGTAAACCGCCATGAAAACAAGCGCGAAACGAAGAGCTCTCGTCGATTTCACCGTATCAAAAAAGAGCCCTAAGAGCCTTCGTCGATTTCACCGTATCAAAAAAGAGCCCTAAGAGCCTTCGTCGATTTCACCGTATCAAAAAAGAGCCCTAAGAGCCTTCGTCGATTTCACCGTATCAAAAAAGAGCCCTAAGAGCCTTCGTCGATTTCACCGTATCAAAAAAGAGCCCTTAGAGCTCTCGTCGCTTTCACCGTATCAAAAAAGAGTCCTAGATCTCCGTCGCGCAGCATGGTCGCGTGCAAGAGCGCTGTGTTACGTGTTTCATATTACTGTGATCGCCATGTTAGCATTGACCAGAGAACGACTGTTAATTCTGCGTCCACACGCATCAATTAAATTATTGATGCTCTTATTTGCAGCGGGGGACACAGAAAGCGGCCCTCACGCTAGCCTCTTAGTGCAAATCCATCAATTAACCTCAGTGGGTGATATCGATCTTCCAGACATTTTCTGCAACCTACAGGAACGTTTCTTCGATGTATATTTCGGTCGTCTCAACGCTTTTTTAATTAGATTGTTTAAAAATATTAAGGAGGTTTTCCTTGGCATTTTCCTCCAATCTCATGGCTGCCAATCATCGGCTTAGAAGTTCAATTTGTTCCCTCAGAAGGATCCACTCAACAATCATTGAGTGGTGCTGGATAACTGAAAACTACTGAAACTCAGTTTCTCCCGCTGACTGGGTCTGAGACAGGTCACCTGCCATCTTCAAGATTTAGCCATTGGAGACTATTACTTCTCGTCTAGTTTTAATGTTTTGCTGTTCCGGTTCATTGAAAGTTAACCTTAGAGAAAATTTCGAGGATTAACTCGTAGTCAGCATCGGGTAAATGGGTGTTAGTCTACACCAGTTTTCCTCAAAGTGGTCCGTACCGCCCCCCTGGGGGCATTAAGGAAATGCAAGGGGCGGTAGGAGGGTACGCCTTGAATGGGGGGCGTATATTACTGTATAATATACAATAATATAATCAACAGGGGGCGGTGGAAAATCAAATAGTGCAGAAAAAAAACTTTGAGAAACACTGGTCTACACCTATTAATTCTTATATTTCCGTTTTCCCAAAACCTGAGCACAATTCTGTAAATAGTACTTGTTTCATTGCCTTGTCAGTTATTGCTGACTTTCGTACAAATGAGATTGAACTGATCGATGCAAGTTTTTCAAGTACTGTAGTAATAATGATAAACTTCACAGATTAGCACATTGGTCGTAGAGTGAGGAACATCGAGGTTGAGACAGTTCTTAAATTTCAGGTGGAAGCGGTGAAATGAATGGTTGTACCGTTTGAGTTTTTTCTTAATCCGTACTACACAAAATACTCTGTTCTCTACAGGGTTTGAACGTAATTTTTTTGTGGTTTGAAACAAGTAGAAAACTTCTCACAGCAACGAAGTTAGACGTTTTTATCTCTTTATTATCTAAACAGGTATATTATTCTCCCTTTCATGTTTGGAACTTCCGATCTATAGCGCCGTTGTCACTATTGTGATTAGTAATTGTCTTCCTTTCAAATGAGATGGTCCTTCCTTATTTGTTGTTAATTAATATAACAAACATGTTCACTTTTGTTTCATCAACGGTCATTTTATTATAACCAACTTTATAACCAGCGCTATCAATGTTGACTGTAGATATTGCAACATTTGCTACAGTTCCTTAAAAGTTGTGTAGCACCGGGAGCGTTTGCCGCAGTTCCTCAAACGTTGTTCGGTTTCAGAAACGTTTATTCGTTTACTGCAGTTCGTCAAACGTTGTGTGGCTCTAGGGACGTTTACTTTAGTCACTCAGTTCGTCAAACGTTGTTAGACTCCAGGAACATTTACTGTACTCGTAGTTCGTTAAACGCTGTTGGGTTCAGGGAATGTTTAATGCAGTTCGTTAAACGCTGTTGGGTTCAGGAACCGTTTACTGCAGTTCGTCAAACGTTGTTGGACTCCAGGAACATTTACTGTAGTTCGTTAAACGCTGTTGGGTTCAGGGAACGTTTACTTCAGTTCCTCAAACGTTGTTGAGCTTCAGAAACGTTTAGTGCAGTTCGTTAAACGTTGTGGGGTTCTTCGAACGTTTACTGCAGTTCGTCAAGCATTGTGAGGCTCTGGAAAAGTTAGCTGCAGCTCGCAGAGGCAGCTGTCTCAATGCAGAGAGCCGTGACTCAGTGAGACGCGAGCCCGTACAAATGCAGGCACCGTGAACACGCCAAAATGTTATGCTTCTAATGAGTTTGCCAGCTCGGGGGGCGTGACACTTACGGACGCGCAATGCAGTGTTGTGTTGTGAAGTCTGTCTCGGTTGTTTGGTCGTTTCTTCTGTGATAAATCGAGGGGATAAACACTGGTGGTTGCTTATTTCACACAAAAGAGCAGTTTGTAGCAGAGAATATCCCGAATGAAGTACACATTTTCTGTCATGGTGTTTGTAAATGAGGAATTTGAATTCTAAAATAATATTCTGAGTTCACATGACCTTTTCTATTTTACATAATTGATTCAATGCAATACACTCAGTAGGAGGGGCTATTAAAGCAACAGTCGACAAGGAGTAGCCATGCAGCAGACGTTGTGCAACAGAATACATCTAAAGAGTTGCTGCGTAACAGTATACGAGTATAAGAACACCTATGCAGCAGTAGCAACAGCAGCTGTGCAGCAGAATATAAGGAGAAGCCATGCAGTAGCAGCAGCTGTGCTGCAGAATATAAGAACCAGCTATCCAGCAGCAGCTGTGCAGCAGAATATAAGAAGCAGTCATGCAACAGTAACAACAGCCGCTGTGAAGCAGAATATAAGGAGCAGCCATACAGCAAAATATAAGGAGCAGCTATACAGCAAAATATAAGGAGCAGCCATACAGCAAAATATAAGGAGCAGCTATACAACAAAATATAAGGAGCAGCTATACAGCAAAATATAAAGAGCAGCTACACAGCAGCAGCAACAAAGCATCTACACAGCAGCAGCAGCAGCAACAGCAACTAAGCAGCAACATGCCCGGCACCACGACACTGAAGTGCAGCCACTGTTCGATGAGCAGCAACAGGAGCACTACATGCCACATGACACCCTACAAGCACCAATGACTTGACGGGAACATTGTGCGAGTTAGAGGAAGCATGCACACCAACACAACACTCGGGTAGAGCGGGGCTTCAGAGCAGGACTGTGCGGTGACGGATTTTGGACACCTCGCTGTCTTGGCCTCAATTGCATGGTAGTGTTCATTGATGTTGTGTGCTGTTTTCTGGTAATAGCTAGAGCATAAAGTAATGGAAACTGGGGTCTTCTAAACAAGTCGATACGTGAAATATGATACAAGATTAGGTTTTCAAGTATTCTAGGCGTAGCTCTGTTGAGAACTACCGCCGCTTGGTGGCTGATTTTAGCGGTTAGAAAGTGTGGTACCGCAGTTTTCAGCTTTCCAGTAATAATTCAAACCTGAAAATCTGACAGATACGAATTTCGCCCCTTATGTCGTAAGGAAACATCTGGCAGTCATCCAAATAATTTCAGAAAGCACAAAAAAATTTCCTGAATCATGGCAGAAAATTAACCAGCATCCCAATATATTGCCAAGAAATTAGCGCTTTTAAAGCGTGTTCTTAAAACTCATACTTGGGACTCCTATTAAAAACGCTCATTAACACGTTTGTTGCGATGCGACCCACCGGTGGGTCACTTAGGTTAGGTTCAGTAATTTTTTCCGTCTTTTAGTGATTATGTGTACAAAGTAAAGATTTTCAACGGCTAGGCAATCGCAACAAACGTGTTAATGTTGAGAAACATCGAGTGTTGAAAGCATTGCTGGTGGAGCCGAAATGCACAGAAATACAGATGCACTCGCCGTCAGGATTTATAATTCTGAATCGTGCCAAAAGAGACCAATCGTTTGCACTGCTTTATTTACCTACTATGGTGATATAAGAATTTAGAGCAATGTCGCCACTAGCCGTAAGACATTAGCTTTAAGATTTGAAAAGTCGATTCCTTGGACTTTTAATTTATACTGTACTCTGTGATATATCGGAATAAAGTTGATTTATTTTATTCAGGAGGACGTTGGGCGGAAGTCAGAAGTGTGGAGCTAGGAAACGGACTTCTCGCACATCCCGGCAATAGTCAGAGGCAAACTTCCTAGCCTGGACAACAAAAAAAGAAAAAAAGAAAATTGAAAAAAAAATCCTAATGAAAACAGATCACCCGAAATTCTTTTCTGAGCTACAAACGGCCGAGGAAACGGAAGGCAAAGAACAGCAGGACGTAAAAATATGTATGTGTCAGGTCTCTCTCTATTTGAAGAGGCAAGCGCAGCATTTCATTGACGGAAGGTTTCAACTCCTGAATTTTCCTTGACTCGTGATGATGAGGGTCAAAGTTCGCTGAATATCAAATCAAAATAATAAATTTATCGCTAATAACAAGTCTTTGGCAAAAAAAGCAATTTGTTAAAGTGCTTTCTGAAGCGAGACAGCTGGGAACAACAATAAAAAACGTTAAATTTCTAATTTTAAACTCGCGTTCAGTGACCTCTGCTTGCTGGAGTCATTGTAGATTCAGATGTTCGGACCCCTTGAAGTGAAATGCGCAGTAAAATACTTTTTTGTACTAGTTAATCGTAAGTTTTACGTCCTTATTTCTGTTTTCTCTCTTCTCATTCGTACAGCCTGTCCTTAAAAGTGTCCTGTGATCTCCGACATGCGGGTTTTTTCTTTTAATCTTGTTGCTTGGTCTTAGAATAAGCTTGGTCTCCGAATGAATATTAAATGCCTTAAAGGTTCTTCTTTTTCCCTGCTCTCATTAATTTCCAAGTAATATTCCAATTGTTTCCACTAGCGCTTAATTATACGAAAGAAGATAGTGCACATGTGCGCACAGTAAGCATTGACATCGCAATTTCAAGACGTGCAGTTAAATTGTAGATTAGTTTTTGAGGCTTCGACAGTGCTAGCTTCATTTACAACAACTGTCCAAATTATACTTTATATGTATTTACTCATACTGATTGGCAACGAGAGCGTTTGAAATGAAAATAAGTTCAACGTATAAACTTTTGCGTTATCAAGCTTTTGCACTAAACTCTTAGAATGACACAAATGTGTCATTTCAGGATGATCAAATTTATTCTTGTCTATGAGTACTCCGTGACAATGCGTTTTACTACGTGAAAAATTATCCTTAGCTAGCGTCGACATTTTGGAGTACAACAGCAACAGACTCCGATTCAGAAACACAAATGCGAACGTAGAGAGAAAATTAAATAAATATACGAATACCCATAGATCTCTGATGAAATGAGGTAATGTTCAAGACGTCCAATTTAAATATCTGCGATGTATTCCTTCTCCATTACCGGCATCAATAACCCGCTGCAGAAAAATTAATCCCTAATCATCACGCAGAGCAATTCTTTCATTTTTCTCGCCTATTTTCTCATTCAGTAATGATGCACCGCTCATAGCAGAGCCTTATCAAGTAAGACATGATACCACTATACAGACTATTATGTTAAATATGAATTCTACATTCTAAACACAAAATATTTCAATAAAAAAGCCTCAATTACGGTCTCAGTTTCATTCAGTAGTACAATGCAAGCAAACAATAATAATACATTGCGATAGTTCCCAACGCTAGTACACAATGATAATACACTGGTAATTCCCAACGCTAGAACACAATACTAATACACAGTAATAATTACAATGATAATTTAGAATAATACGCAATGATAATAAAAGAAGCATAGTGAAGTGTAGTGAGCATAAATTTTGACTGACCTGAGTAAAGGAAAACCGACAAGTGGCAACACCTGACAGCCATTAACCTGTTGAGCGTCTCTCATGGCATCGGTCATTTTATCCTTTTTATACATTTTAATCTCTTTTTAAACAACAATAAAAATGAAATAATAAAAAATAATAAATAAATGCATTAAAGAGCTAAAGAAAGTCGGTTTAAAATTTGATGAATTTTGCTCATCAAATCGATGATTTGCGAGACGCTTGACAGCGTAAGAACGCAGCAAAAGAAACAATTAATGGCATCAAGTAAAAGTGAAGACAATAATAAAACAGTAATAAAATTCTAGTTCATAAAATTCGAATTCAAAGTTGATAGTCAATGAATTAAATAATGTTACTAGAAGAGCCATGTGAAAAAACGACATGTTCACTTTTATTCTTTGGCTTGAAGCTCGCGCCAAAAAAGTTAAATGGCTTTAAATTATGTGAAAATGAAGCTGAGATGCAAGTAGCACTGCTTTCTTGGCCTCAATCCTAGGCCTTTATTACCTACAATCTGCGCTACAAGCGCCATTACTTCATAGTTTGCGTGTATTACCATTGTAACTCAATGCCGTCAGCCAAACACTGTACCTCAATCTTGTAACGCCTGAAAAATGGCTGCGTTGCAAAAAAAACGGTGCGTTTCAAGATATTCTGGAGGCGGTGTAGCCGTCAATCAAGGAGCCCCAAGAGTCACATTGAAATAACAGAAAATAAAATGAAGTTTCTTACCTTTTTTCTTGAGGAATGAAAAGAAGCCAGACATGTTGACGGGCGTGTAAAAGCAAACTCAAAGTATATTTCCTGATGTCCGAGGATGTCAAGTACAGTTCATGATACACAACTCACTTGGGTTCACCTCTTACGTGCCTCAATTTCGTTCATTCCACTCTAAGAAGTCGAATGAAGGCGGATATTAAAGTTCGGCACTCTTTCACTCTTAACTTCTTTGATTACGAAGAGTTTCACGGTCATAAAAGCGTCATTTTCAAAGCGTTTTTCATGCTAACGATACACTCATATAGCTTTGTTAACACATATAACACAAATATATTTCTCTCAAAAGTACATTAATGTTCGCAACAAGCGATGTTCTCAAACTATGTACAAAATATTTTTCACTCTGTAAATATACTCACTTCTTTTACTAGTTATCTGGACACAGATCTGTAAAATATTTATCTGAAATATTAATAAAACACTTATTTTGGCACCAAATGATATGTAGATGCTAAAGAACTAGGATAAATACCTCTCTTATTGATAAGCCTGTTGTACTTTGCCTGTACACACAAAATTTCACACGTACACTTCTAGACGTCACTCCAGTTTTCTTATACATAGATTATTTGCCAACATACCTGCACCAGCACAAAACCTCATGTCCAAACGATCACGGATCACAGTACATCCAACCTAGAACTTGTATTTTCTACGATGTAGCCCTTGAAACACACGAGATGCTGTGAAACTATAACGCCTCTTAGAAGTAACGCCCACGGCTCTAAGTCACCCAGTTCTCGTTCTCTGGCACTTCAAAGACAGTTCATCAGGCCGTCATTGCGGCGCGCAAGAAATCAATCCCGATTCATTTCAGAGACCAAGAAAGTTGGTAATTGGAAGCCGGCACGATTTTGAAGCATTTCTTGTTGTCTCCAAGAGCGTCACTTGATATGCGAGACGACGGGTCTTGTGGTCACATGAGGAGCTTCATCAGCAGGCTCGTCTCATCCGAGACTTCGAAACTGTTTTCTTGTTTGGTGCGATCTAGTACTTAAGAGCTAGTCGTTCGTTGTCTTCAGATAATTTTTCGATCAAGCAAAGTCTTCACCACAGCATTCGTGATCTTTGCAATGTATTATGCAACGTTATAGTAGTGTGTTTTATTCTTCAAGATATTATGCACATTTTCAAAACAAGGAAGTATATTCTACAGTAGTTTAAGATAATGTTGAAGGACGCGAAGCTATTCAGTCTTGTGTTATTATCAAAAGCTGGTCTAAGCCTCGAGAAACGTTCAAAAAATTTGTTAATCATTAAATATTAAACTTTAGTTTCTTCATTCCTATTTATATCTAGAATAATCACAAAGCCGCTGTCTAATGAAGGCGAGTTATCAGGCAATGCAAAAATATACGAACCACTCAAACTTAGCTATCATACATACTTTATAAAAGACATTTACGTGAAAATACTACTTCCGTGTATTCTACATTCTACAGTTCTCATGATCGCTCAGAAAATCTGGAAAAGAAGAGAAGGTTATACGTATTAAATACATTAACTCACCAATTGTCATATCAATTTGTCAAGTGGGTAAATGAAGCACACTTACTACGTAAACACTGACAAATTATTGTGAATCAAAACTAACTCTGTAAAGCAAACGAATAGTTCACACTGCCATCACACAGACGCGAGTGCCTAGCTTTGATGAAATTGTTTTCATCAGAAGACCGTCGTTTCGTCAGCATGGAGCTCAGAACTTACCACAACACAATTCCTAACTTGGTCACAATATCACAATAATCGGGTGTTGTCATTCTGAGTCACTCTGCGAGCCTGAACACAACACGTCCGTAGGCACTCAACACATAGGCCTTAACAACTGGAGCAACAGTTTCTCACAGGAGAGGTCGCAAAGCAGTTAGGAGAAAGAAAAACTACACTCAGATTGCACAATTATTGTGCTTGTCTGGGTGGTATATTATGCACAATTCAGAATAATTCACGTTCTAAAGCACCATTATGACTTGTGGCTGTCACTTTTATTTGAAAATTTTACGTAAATCAGCAATACTTGAACGCATTTATCTATTATTATATACCTGTATTTTACATACACATCAGCATGAGAATAAATCTGTTTTAGCTTGTGAAATACTCTTTACCCCGGGACGTATTTAGATAACTAAGTACACATTATTCATCATAGAATAAGGGCACCGGGGTTTAATTCTGGAAGCAAACCGTACAGTTCAGAAGACAACGCTAAACACGCAGTTATAGTTTTAATTCATCAGCATCACCTACACAGGTAATATAAACTGTCCTACAAACACAGCTTATTTTTCAATCAACCGGTGCAGCATGTACAGTTTGTCTCGACCAAACCAGGAGCTCACACACTCGTATTTGACTACAATTTATTTTGCAAGAAACACAGGGTCACAAATTTAGAGTCTAGCTCCCTGTGACCACACCACACCACGCCGCTCGTGCCGGGCGCTTGTCCAGCAGCACAAAAATGAGACTCACAGAACTGAGTGCTTGTGTGAGTGTGCGTGTGTGTGTATGTGAGTGTACTAGTACTAGCATTGTCGTCACGATCAGGGCTGCCTTATAAAGGACGAAGAGTTACCATTTATTTTCACAAGGTTCTTCTAATGACAATTATCAGGGGCATGCCAGAGTATTTTAATAAACAGCGACAGTGAGGAAATAAAATAACAAAATATGACAGGTTGGATTTGGCACTTGATACACTAAAAACTTTTGAGTAATAGGTCGCTTGCAATATACTTGGGATGTAGTGCCAACCCAAAAATAAATCAAAGCTCACAAAAAACTCAATGCAGTAACATGTGTTGGTTGACGTTCTTATGTTGAACAGAATAGAATATGACAACAAGAACGAGCCGTTTAGTTCATTCTTGGGCTGCTACCCAAGTCCCGTCTCGCCTAGTGTAAAGGCATTAATCACGCACATGCACCTCAACATACATCAATATTTCAATCACGTGCGTAAACCTTAATCAACTACAAGAAGCAAAAGACGCGTATGAGGAGCGTACATATTGTCCTGAAGGTGCGTGCTGGAGTGGCTAGCGTGGGCAATGTCGTATGCGAGGAGTATGAGCGATGGCATCGTCATGACAGGGGAAATGTAACTGCCGGAGATAGGGTGCAATGAATGTTAAAATCGTTAATTCATCGTAAGCCGCCTGCCTCAAGCTGTACCGATCATTAATATGCCGTCCTGGACTGGCGCAAACTTGTCTCACGGGGCTGTTACAGTTTTTTTAGAATTAAGATTATTCAAACTAATAAAATTAAAAAAACATGTAAAATACAAATGGGCATGCATTAGAAGAAAAATACTTAAAAATATAAGGGGCATACAAATCTGATGAAGGAAATGAAATTCGTAGAATTTTTAAGAAAACGAAAGATAAATTTGAAAAACTTGGATGCTTTGTAATTTCTTTTGATGAAGCTCACTCGTATTCAATTGTTAACACAAATAGACGAGTTGTTTTGACGAGAGAAGGTAATTCGCTGCTCACTCAGACACTGAAAAGAGCTCGTGTTTTTGGAAGCCAATGTTGTAAAAAGATGCACAGATCAACTCACAAAAACGACATTTATGCGCGTTTGTATGAGCTCAAACACATGCTCACGCACGTTAGTGGGACACTTCATCCGTGTGTACAGATAGCAGTGGCGAGTTCGTTGGGACGCAAGCTGGAGGGCCAAATGAGACTCAAGTTACTTTTTAAAGATAAGGTGTAAAATGATGCATTTATGTACGTGCATTGAGTGTAAAACATTAAAAACCTGTCGATGTCAATCAAAGTTTGTGAAACTTTCCATACCTGTTTCACAATGCACAGCATGTAAAATAAATGAAACCTTTGAGGTTATTTTCCACTGCGCTCTCAGTCTATTTCGTATAATTTGATGCAGCCAATCTATCTGACCTTCACACCCACACGTAGCGATAATTTTCGTACACTTATCAACAGCTGATAAGAAGTTCCACAGCCTCTCCATACTAGCAATTGAGAACACAGTTCAAAACCTAGAAATCTTTACCCACATAGTTATGTGAACTTCTACGCTCTCTGTACGGCGCGTCTACATCCATTAAAGAGCATGCACATACATAATTACGTACCGTAAAAATATGCATGCGCAAATAATGCATACAGAAGTGAAGCAATTAAGCGACTGTAAACAAGTAGATTTCACGCAAAGCTCAAGTAGAGGAATGAGCAGTACACGCTGTACAGGTATCGTCGACCTCAATATGAGCAGCGACGTGGTCCGGACTGATAAGGCGGACCGCGTCGACGTCATTTCTGAGCCCATCCAATGCGCCCTTGCAAGTACGACGATTAACAGGAATTGAGAATTGGTATGGCAGAATAAAATAGAATATGGCAAAAGGAACAAGCCGAGTAGCCCATTCTCAAGCTGCTACTCAAGTCCCATGCTGTCTAGAGTTATTACATCAATCACCCCCAGGTATCTCAGTCAGGCATACACACCTCAATTACACTCAGCCATCAGGAGGTAAGTGATTGGAGAAGACGAAAAGTCATGAATTTTGAACCTGTTCGTGGTCACATTAGTATACACATAGTGTATCTCCTGTGCTTACGAATAATCAGAAAAAATGTTTATTCCCCTAACAACCAAAAACACCTAAGAAACCACACTAAATTTATCATTCTTCCTCTTACCATAATAACGAGAATATAACTAAGGTGAAGAAGTAAAAAAAATTTAAAGTCAATTGCGGTGGAAAACCACGGACGGTTAAGTCATAATAATTGAAGATTCATATGTATACACAAGAAAACGAGGTTGCACTGTAGTCGTCGAAATTTGAAATTAGTCCAAAGAAATAGTAAAATTCAAAAACCAGATAATTATAAAAAAAATTGTCTTGATATTAAAAATATGCTTAGAAATTCTATAATTGCACTTCTAGGTTAAGAATTAATTCAACTTCGTCGTAAAAAATGACATGAAACTGTAGACTGTAGAAGCGCCCAGTAAGCTTCTCATTTCCTGGTCGCGACATCCTAGTCTTCTTCTCCACGCTCCCTTACGTAACCATACGAGACGCTCCGTGCCACAAAGGCGAAGACGACACCAGCTAAAAAATCCGTTGTCTATGGTAACAGAACCTCACAGTCGAGCCTGATCTTTTGGTCCTGTATCTAATGAGACCAAGGATACATTGATGTGCACATAATTAATTATGTTATGGGAATTTCCATTTTTTAAACTTTATGCGGCGATCGCTCGAAACTTGTTTTTAGCATCTTCGCCCTTGTGACACGCAACAATTCACATCAGCCCTACGCCTAGTGTTACAATGGAAATTTGTGAGCAGAGTTTTGGTCATAGCTCTCAGTCATTATAGAATGTACGGAAACATACACATCCTAATTCTTTGAGATGTAGCCTAGAAACGGAGATCATGTTGGCTAAAATGTAGAATAGAATGAGGCTATAGGAACGAACCTTCTGGCCCATTCTTGGGTCGGATAATTACTTCGATAATTATTCGGTTGTTTACCCAAGTCCCATGCCGTATTTCTAGTCGCGTCAACCATGTCGGCAGCGGGATTCGAACCCGGGTCTTCCCGCTCGAAAGCAGATTCGCTCACCAGTCGACCAAGCTGGTGATAGTTACTATGGTGATACTATGTACCATGTATTTTTACGAACTAACACAATATTATTATTCGCTTATCACGTAATGTTGTATTCAAATGTTGTATTTGAACGCTAAACAATGAAATGTTTCAGAAGTATTAAAAACTTATTTATTCAATCCCAATATGAACCATGTTCTTTTATGACGATTTTTCAACGCCTCTCTAAGTCATGTACGTATTCCATCGCTAAAAAAAATATCTTTTGTTATGATCAACTTTCCGGACGCTTAAATTGCCTCTGTTCTATTCAAAAATGTATTGTTTTGCATGAAAAAATCAGAGTGTGTAAATAAATTAACATCATTAGGAGAGATATCAGGAAAATAGATGGATATTGAAAAATTTTATAACTTTCATAATTAAAAGCTTTGAAGGTGCATTGTCGTGGGGCAAAATTGGATCATCTTTGATCACTAGTTTGGGTTGCTTCTTTTTCAAACTTTCATGCATAGAATCAATTTTCCAGTAACACGATGTTGCTGTTACTGTATTACATTATTATATGTTTTTACGATATAATTTAAATTTTGGGTCCGTAGTGCATGTAGTTCCCCAAAATGCAATCTTAATATTTGGATTGAAGGCTAATGTAGCCTAATTCTATAGAAATAGACACACTTCAAGCAATCAGCTTTGAAATTAACATTTTATTACAACCTTATAAATATATATTATATAATAATTAACAAAAAGTCGGTAACGATCACAATGAAACCACTTTGGGTAAAAACACGAAGTTATCATACCTATAAATACATACTCGTGTGCCCTGCTATTATTTGATGAGTGGAAATCATCCATACCATTTACAGGAGAGGCTTCTCAATGTTTCCGCTCTGAAGGCAAAGCTGTGGATTACATGAGAGTACATATACGCATTCAATGTGTCTTACAACATCAGTACATTCGTGCAGAAACATTCACGCACCACATAAATCTTGAGCCACAATGCAAGTCATCACTGTCAGCATACATACGTGTATGATTTTTGCGAAATCGGGCCACGAATGTAAACGTATATACGAGTATTGGTATGAAAATACTAAATGAAACACTAATATCAGAACTTATTTTTGGAATTCATAACAGTGAATTGTGCAGGTACATGACTCAAAAACAATTTTCCACACGTGGAAGCAGCATCAGTCGAGGGAGAAGCTTCTTATTTTTGATTTGTGTCATCGGTATCGAGTTCAACCAATTCTCTTTGATTGGTGGCAGTTGCGACTGGCGTTTCTGACACGGAAGCGTTCAGGGACAAAACGATAACTACAAGCCTGAGCACGGAACTGGAAACAGCCAAGTTTCTTGAGGATTTAATCCCTGGCACTGTACTGCCACAGCAATCAGATGAATAAGCGGCTTGTGATGCGCATATCATTGGTTCGAGTCTCCAAGGAGCACTCTCGAATTTCTCCAACTTGCGGCTCAAAAGACCAGGAAGCCTATCTCATCATCGAGCTAATCTAGCGTTCCTACGAGACTGTATTTCAAGTCGGAATGCAGAGGGACATTACCTTTCACTGAGAGTATCATTACGAGTCTTGAGATTTTAGCATTATTAAAACCCGATGACAAAACACGTGCTGCATACTACATTGATTTTTTTTGTTTTGTTTTGTTTGGTGCAGCTCAGACGGCGAGGCAGCGGAGTCCCAGCGTGCGATAAGAAGTGATGCCTTGAGGGGCCAACTCCCCGATCCAATTAGCGGACCAATGTTCGTCGTCTGCCATCGTCCACTCACTAATTTGTCACAGTGAAAGACTCACAAGAGCTTGCGCGAGTTCTCAGGAAGCGAGACACGGAATTCTCTCCAAAATATTCCCTAAATAAAAATAGTTGCTGCGTCTATGGCGCCCACGCGCACGCTAGCAGCAACGATGGTCGGGATATTCAAGACACGGAATGGTTATTCAGTATTTTAATATTCAAATTCATAATTGATTCTGTTTCATATGACGCGCCAAATACTCGATCACACAATTTTACTGAATAGTGGAATCGAACTAAATTAAAAGGGGTTTCACATCTCGTTCATCAATGACAATATGAAAGCAAAAGAAAAGTGATGAGCTAACCGTAATAACATGAAGACCTTCTAGCGATCTTTGTTTCATAAACTCCGACTTCTACATTTATCTGAACAAGTATTAGTTTATGCGCGCCGCTTTCGAGCAGTACATCAATCAAAGTGAAGCATTTTATTGTCAAGTTTAATTTCACACATCCAAAACTTTCTCTAACAGAGTGTCTGAGGAATACCGACTGTACCGCAGAGAGACACGTTTCTCTAAAGCCTTCCTCTGATGTAAATGCTTTCTTTCTCATCAATCAAGCTTTGGCAACACATCGCCTCGAACTGCAAGTCACAATTACCTTGAACGACTTTCTAGAGAGAATTGAGACTGATTGACAAAGTAAAAATTCATGTCTCTGTTTCAGTTTTTTTCACCACTACACCTGCAGTTTTTCTTTCTTTACGTATCGCAAGACAGTCGCTCACGTTGACAAGTATATTGATTGCGATAGCCATTAATTTTATACGTTATCTCCATTCCTATGATCTCTTTTGGTTTGGCTTACAAAGCTTGGATGCTTTACAGAGATGAGAATGCAATCTAGTTGAGTATTTTTACTCAAGTTTCAGAACTTATCGCTTACTTGGTCAATTCTAAACGTGTGATGAGCAGTTAACCGTGTTACGGTCATACGCAAAGCGAACGAATTCAGAATATGCTACTGAATTTTTTCAAATTAATTAACCTATACCTCAATTTTAGCTTGGGTTCTAGTGTATACAACTTTCTCAAGTCCCTATTACAACACTGAATTTTCCAATAACACATACTGTAAACAATTCTTTTTCACCTCGGTTGTTAATTTGAAGTACATTCCCAGGCAGAGTTTTTTTTTCTAGGACATTCAATGTTTTGGCTTGCATCTTTCACACAATTCAATCCTGAATTCTGTATTCTACAGGACACAACACCAGTCGCACTGCTCCACACCCTACTTAGATACTCTACGTAGATGAAAATCCTCACTTCTCAGGTGCTATAATACCTCATTTGTTAACAGTTACACTAAGCTAACCTACTTCTAGAGCGTCAATAAATTGTACAGTCGCCCATAACTTGAATAAATAATGCTCATATTCTAACTCTAACAGCTGGACATTATTAATAAATGATAAAGAATGCAAAGAAATTAATAAAGTATTCATCTTTAGGCCCACGAGTACCAGTGTCAGCATATTTTAACCCTAACAACTGATCATCATTAACAAATGATAAAGAATGCGAAGAAATTAATAAAATATTTACCTTTAAACCCACGAGTACCAGTGCTGTTTCTGACGGGTGTCCGTGGTGCCTCAGAACACAACTATCCGTTTCCTTTTATCTGTTGTGGCTGCGTGCGTGTAGTAGAGAACATGTGGCTTCCAATGACCACATGTGTTCTTTATCAGGGCAACAGTTGCCAACATCTCGTAATGTATGACCGCTTTTCAACTAACCAAAACCAAAGACAACAAAGGTTAAATTTTTATGAAGTGCTGTACGAAACTGAGTCAAAATTGCCATTACATTTGACTACTCCTTGTACATACTTTACTTGCCTGGATCTACAGTCTTATCTTCAACTCATTCCTGACCTGAAGTATTACGAATACTCTCTCCAATAGTATTACAAATTCTTAGAAGAATAATATGAACATATTTATTATACTACTATAAGGCAAGTTCCTGCAAAATGAACCATTAAAATTGAATAAAATGTCATAGAAAGGGAATTTTACCGTCAGTTTGAAAGAACAGATACGCGTTTGCAACTTTCTACGTGAGCCGTGTTTGTTCGGCAGGCTGGTCAGTTACGTGTGAGTTGAGTTATAATTCAGACAATGATAATGAAATTGGTTAGGAATTTTGCCTTGTACCAACATATGGTCATAAACTGCACTTGGTGCATCAGTCAGGCAGACTTGTGAGGTCAACCTGTGCATGCCGGAACGAGAAGCAAGAGCATGTGTTGACAATATAGAGAGCAGCATGTGGAGAGCAGCATGTGGAGAGGAGCGTGTG
>VCRD01004543.1:2554-30404 GCA_006783055.1 Trinorchestia longiramus
CAACAGTTCGTGCAGCCTGCGCAACAGTTCGTGCAGCCTGCGCAACAGTTCGTGCAGCCTGCGCAACAGTTCGTGCAGCCTGCGCAACAGTTCGTGCAGCCTGCGCGACAGCAGCAACAACTGATGCAATCTCCAGAACAAGGGATGCAAAAAATTTGTGAAAGTTTGAGGATTTCTGCAAAATCTTTTTACAAAACTTCTCCCCAAAATCCCGCACGTACGCGCATACCGTCGAGGACAGAAAGCTCTGCAGCCCTGTCTTCTGGGACTCAATACTGTGAGGCGCAACACTCTGGGGCGCAATACTCTGGGGCGCAACACTCTGGGGCGCAACACTCTGGGGCGCAACACTCTGGGGCGCAATACTCTGAGGCGCAATACTCTGGGGCCTCCTCATCTACTGCCCAAGAACAGCAGCTTCCAGAACACGCAACGCTTGAACAGCAGCCACCTCACATGGAGCCGCCGGTGGAGTAGGGCTTCAGGCACATGCAACAATACAGGGAAATTTGGGAAAGATATTTTACGGCCGTTCAGTGGAGTATGTGCAGTAGAACGTCTCTTTCGGGGGTACGCGTCTCTTTCGGGGGTACGCGTCTCTTTCGGGGGTACGCGTCTCTTTCGGGGGTACGCGTCTCTTTCGGGGGTACGCGTCTCTCAAGGTAGATCTCTCGATGTTGGTCTCACAAATGTAGCCCGATCGAAACCTATTCTGCTTATTTCTACTCTGAAAGCGTTTCTTCTTAATTTTGACGATCAGATTGTGCTCTGTGAAATAGTTTTGTTTTCAAATTTGACCGCGTAGTGCAGCTGATACACCTGAAGCGTTTCTCGAACGTTGTTTTATTTCTATGTTGAATGTTACTCTTTTATTTGTTGATGTTGTTTGAAAAGTGGTTTGACTTCTCGTGATTAGTCAAATATACTCGAGCCAGACTCTCCCCTTGATCGTCTTCATTGTCACTTTACCAACACTGCAATTTGTACGTTACTCCATCAGTTCCGACGCAGGAAATTAGTAAGCATCAATAATTTTTCTCAAGTTTTTATAGTTGAACACCCAACAGCAGCGGGCATCACATGCGTTTCAAATCATGAAAAGGCATTCAGGCCATCATGCATTGATCCCAAATTTGAGTCAAGTTAGTGACAAATATTCAAACATACGAACGTAAATTTCAGCATGTACTTAAAGAGCTCGTATCCAATATACTTGATTGAATTTACCTCGACGAGCTCTCGCTTTAGACACTGAAATATATTTGTTGATGAGGTTCGTATCCTAGCGACTGAAAAATATCAGATAAATTTTTACCTCAGAACTCCCACCATTAACTGACCATCAAATCTGACGGTTATTTTAAATCTCCCTATCAAAACAAATATGGAATTTCAATGAGCTCATGCTCTACAAACTCAAAATGCTGGCATTTGTTGTCATTTAGGTCAGTCGTACAGGTGTAGGTTATGCGGTAGTTTTTTCCAGTTAGGCTTCTGGTTACAATGTTGAGTTACTGAACAGGAAATTTAGTGACGGAAACGAAACTGAACTTGTGTAATTTGTTTCTAGGGTTACTGAATAGTAACAAGTTTGTAAATGTTTCTACTCCGACGGTTATGTTGCATTACGACATCAAAGTACAAAATGTGTTTCTTAGCAAAAATGAAGAGGGCTTTCAGTTTCTCAACCTTCACAGATTTTAAGGATTAGATTTAGCTAAAGAAAGTTAAAGTATGACGGTTTTTCCCCACGTGTATTAAATCTTTAGGGTGTACAAATGAAGTACAAAAAGGCTACACACATATACAAATGAAGTGCTGATGACGCAATTTGCACTTTATCCTTGCGAATGAGAACTTTTCAGTTGGAAAGAGAGAGGGAGAAGGAAGGCTGGCATAAGTGAGCACAAATGGGGCCAGTGAGCACAAATGAAGGGAATGAGGTCAGTGATCACAATGGGAGTCAGTGAGCACAAATGAAGGAAAGGAGGGTCAGTGAGCACAAGTGAAGGAAAGGAGGGTCAGTGAGCACAAGTGAAGGAAAGGAGGGTCAGTGAGCACAAAGAGGATCGTTTTGCCTTGCACACTTTAGGAACTAACTGTGAAGCTCAAGACGAACAAAGTCTGCTAAACCCGATAAAATCAACCAAACTTGAACATGTTTGTACTGCAATATTATTCCATTCTTCAATGGCGACAAGTTCCAATCCGTGAAGATTTTTCGGAGTCAAACGATACAATTGTACTTTCATTTCTCACCATTGATCTTCACGTGGATTCAAGTCAAGACTCATCGAAAGTCATGGCAAATTGTAATGTTAGTTTTCTGGGGTCATACAGTCACAGATTTAGACGTAAGTTTGGGGTCATTGTCATGTTGGAATTTTAATTGCATGACGAGCGCAAGATTTTACGCCCATAACATGAGGTTTCAGTATCTTGATGTAGTCATCAGACTTCATTACTCTTTTGATTGCAATTAAAATATGTCCTATTTGAGCGAAAAGAACACCTAAACGGCATGCAACCGCCTCCATGTTTAACTGCTGGCACTGACCTCGTGGGGAGAAAAGCCTCAGCTCTCTGACGCTGAATTTTGATTTCATTATTAATTCCATATAACATAATTTTTGTTTCATCACTCCATAGTACTCGTTCCCAAAAATGATGTTTTTCTCCATGAAAGATTTAACTAAATTTAAGCGTGCTGAAAGATGAAGTAGACTGTGAAAAGACGAGTTTGTTTAAACAGTATTGGATTATATGAGTACAGATGCTGTTACTTTGTGAATTTAGGGCTTTAACTATGAATTTTAACACAACTCGTAAGATCACATTGAGCTCTCGACATAATGGCTCTTGGTGACAATACCGATGGCCTTCAACTCCCATAAAGGTCGCTGTCGTTTCAAACTCGTTAAATTTCTTGTTGACATTGCACGGTAGACCTAAGGATAGTCAAGCATTTTAAAATTGTTCCGTAACGATTACCAGACTTGTAAGAACGATAACTCTCCTGTCTCAAATAAACGGCAAGCTTTTTTAGTCGTAATAATCATTCTATCAAAGTGAGAATGACACATGATGCTTATCGCACCACGTTATGTTTGTTACTAGAACTTTCTAGAATATTCTGATTAATTAATATTCTAAAATTCACTGAACATAAAATGAACATTCCTTATAATTACATGAATCGATGCATTTAAAATAGAAATTTTCCATTGGTCGAACATTTTTGTCAATTCATTTTTGAATGATGTTTGTGTTAAATTTGTTAAATTAAATCTACAGATCTGAAAACTGAAATTTCCATTCGTTTTCATGCACTTAATAACATATAAAAAATATGGAATCACAGGAGCATAAAAATCTACATTGGTGGGTGCATGAATAATTTCGGTGCTAAATATATATGGCACAAGTAAGATGAGTTGTTCAAAAGAAAGAATAGCCTTTGAAGACTGGAGGAGGTACTCACATCTACAGGCGTGTGACAGATGCAGGGGATGAGGTGATGGACAGTACTTCATGTATCTAAGATACGAGCTCTGGGCTTCATGTATCTAGGATACGAGCTGTGGGCTTCATGTATCTAAGATACGAGCTCTGGGCTTCATGTATCTGGGATACGAGCTCTAGGCTTCATGTATCTAGGATACGAGCTCTGGGCTTCATGTATCTAGGATACGAGCTCTGGGCTTCATGTATCTAGGATGCGAGCTCTGGGCTTCATGAATACTCGTCTAGGATATGAGCTATGGGCTTCATGGATATAGGATACGAACTCTGGGCTTCATGTATCAAGAATACGAGCTCTGGGATTTATTTATCGAAGATACGAGCTCTAGGATCTTGATGGTAAAACTGATGTTTCTGATTCGCCTGCTCGATTTACTCATCTTCGCTCATTCTTCGTTCCTTTCCCCGACTTCGTTCACCAACCGTACTGTGTTCTTTTATCCTATTTCTCGTTTTCATTAATCACCTTGCTTTTGTTGCCCCATTTTTATGAAACCGATTTCTTCGTTCATGGTACCTTTTTTAAACACCTCACTTTTTTCAGTGACCCATATTTTCCATATACTTTACTGATTTATTTACCTTATTTTTTCGTTCACTCCACTTTTTCGCTTACTCCAATTTTCTTATTCACTCTACTTTGTTAAATTTCCTTAATTTAACCCTTAACTCAAAGGGGAAAAAAAGAGTCCATCACCAATCAGTTCACTGGAGGCGTACAGAGGCACGATCACAAAATTAACCACAGACACGCCGCACGAAGGTCGAAGATACACTGATATCTTTTCGAACCAAACTCTAAATCTTTCCAAACAAAGACGGATCTTATTTCCCCACTTTCACAATTCCGGAAAGTTGAGCATTACACAATTTTTTGCCTAGAAGTTAAGGAGATAATTATTTTCTCTGTACGCAAAATAAAATTAAATTAAAGAAGTACGATGATTTACGTATTTTCAAAGTAAGAATTTGAAAAAAATTATGATAATGTTCAGGGGCATTGCTCCATTCAGTTCATCTGGAAATAGACGTACAGGAGTTGTAGGAAAATGACAAAGAAATGTGATGAAATAATTAGAATTGCAGATTTTTTGACAGCGTTATGACTAACTACGGCTATTCTCAATGAAATTACCAGAACTGTACTCAGTTAAATAACTAGAACTCTTCTCAATGAAAGAACTAGAACTCTTTTCTAAGTCGCTTAGCTCTGTGACACATATAGAAACAAAAATAGAAAGCATAGGAAGAAGAAACATACATTTATTTTTCAGTGCATATGACATATTATATATGTTCACAGAAGTAAAATTTTCTAAAAAGTTAGAATCTTACAACAAAATGACTCAAATCAAAATGACTATCGAGGTTAGAATTTTCAATTGTGATCGGTCGCTCATTGCTTATGCACACGTAAGTTGTTAACTAACCTTCGCCGATTTCGATTAGGCAGTAATAGAGGTCAATTACTCCCAACCAAAGTGTAGAGCTATTGCTCAGTTTACACGGAAACTTTGTTATTATAAATGAAGCTAGTTCGATGGTTTCGGTTGGCTATCTTGCAGTCGAAATTTTGCGTCTTTAGCTAATTTTTTCCTGTTTTTACAAGGTCGATGCTCCAAACAATTGTCTTAGACTTTGTTTCATTTCAGCTACGAGAACTTCTTATCTGTTTAATGGATAGTGCAACAATCTTAAGAAACTAAACTGTTGTTACTAATCTTTTGGTCCAAGCTCTGTTTGAACTCGACGACTCACAAAACTATTCTACAGAAAGCTCTATTAAGTTATATGTTTTTCATTGACCTACTATTCTGCCCAGACAATCGTTTAACAGCTGGCACGCACACAAGGTTAAGTTTTAAAAAATTACAGTTAGGTTATAGTATCTATTCGGTGAGTCAGTTTGGGGGAAGAAACAAGGCGTTTAAAAGACAGGCATTACTGACTACGAAATTCATATGGGCTACACTAATGCCCCGTGAACAAGAAACTGATTGTGCGTCTAAAAAAATTTATACATCAAAGCAGTAGTTTCTAAAGGTTTTTGATCGGCAGTTAAACTGGGCAAACTGATAGCAAACTCACACAGACTTTGTACAAAACTGAACGCAAAAACTCTGCGAATTCCGACATGAACCTCAAAAAAAACCTTGAATGCAATTGAAGTTTTTAAACTCAAGAAGTAATTACGGGGACTTTCATTTTTAAATTTCACCATTCTCTTGATATTGGACGAGACAGAGTTTTTAGCTTCCTTTCAAAAAAGCTCATCAATGCAGCAGGCTGTGATATAGACTTTATTTCAGGGATTTGCTCGCTCGTACTTCACAATTTGATGAGAAAATGGATTGTCTTCAATAGGTTTGTGGCATTGGAAATGTATTCGCTAGCAGTTCCAATCTCAATGTGACTTCTTTCGTTGAATTGTTTTTTTTTCGGAGTATTTATTTGAGTTAGAACTTTTCAGTTCTAATAAATACCCTGCAAAAATTCAATGCACTCCAGTAGGTTTCGAAGCTTCACAGATTTGGTGTGGTCTCGGACACGAACTCGTGCCAAAGTTACGGTTTTGTTGTGACGTTCTGTACTATGTACAACTGCTTCACAGGGGCAACGTACATATGATATGAGTGTTGTTTGAAGGTTATTATATGAATGAGCGTTGTTTGAAGATTATTATATGAATGAGCGTTGTTTGAAGGTTATTATATGAATGAGCGTTGTTTGAAGGTTATTATATGAATGAGCGTTGTTTGAAGGTTATTATATGAATGAGCGTTGTTTGAAGGTTATTATATGAATGAGCGTTGTTTGAAGGTTATTATATGAATGAGCGTTGTTTGAAGATTCCCATATAAATAAGCGTTGTTTGAAGATTATTATATAAATGGGCGTTGTTTGAAGATTATTATATAAACGAACGTTGTTTGTCGATTATTATATAAATGAACGTTGTTTGAAGATTATTATATAAATGAGCGTTGTTTGAAGATTACCATATAAATAAGCGTTGTTTGGAGATTATATGAATGACAGTTGTTTGGACTATTATATAAATGAGTGTTGTTTGAAGATTATAAAAATGAGCGTTGTTTGAAGATCATACGTAGACGTAATGACCATGAGCTAGTGAATACACTGTAGGAGAACAACTACGAATATCTTTATGTATTATATCACACTGAAGTCAACTGTCTCGTTTACGTAAGAAAAGAAGTTTCTTAAAAAAAGTTTCAAAAAAAGCGGAAGTTTAAATTTATAGGAATGGACGAATAATTTATTTATTCCATGTGACTTGTGACCAATGTGTGATATGACTTGTGTATGACTTGTGTATGACTTGTGTATGACTTGTGTATGACTTTGGACTAGCGTGAATGACGTGTGTGAATGACTTGAGTGTGGGGTGTTTTATGGATGACTTTTGATTCGTATTTATGTCTTAAGTATGACTTGTGTGGATGATTTGTGTAGATTTGTCTGGATACTTGTGTGGACAACTCGTATGGATGACTTGTGTGCATACTTGTGTGGACAACTCGTATGGATGACTTGTGTGCATACTTGTGTGGACAACTCGTATGGATGACTTGTGTGCATACTTGTGTGGACAACTCGTATGGATGACTTGTGTGCATACTTGTGTGGATATTTGTGTAGAATACGTATGAAGATGGCTTACGAGTTTGAGCGATCATTTATATCTACGATAAATGATAATTGTTGTTTTTTTTTGATGGCCTAGGTCATTTATTACCCCCTTTTTTATACCTTAAAAATGTGAAGTATTAATACCAATCAATATCGAGAAATGTGACACTACAATTTTTTAACAAAATTGACGATCATGTTTGTTGTTGCTTCTATGTTTTACATAGAAGCAACACGAGCCATACGAGCCTCAGTAAAACAAACTGGAAAAAGAATTTACAATGAAACAAATATTTAAAGCTCTAAATTCATGTCTCTGCCAGCTGGTTTTACATTTGTTTATGTAGAATTGCGTCGAGTGCTGCATTATTTATTCAGTACGCCAGGCTGGTATCTGCACTACAAGTTCCCTTGCAGCGACACCTCGCTGGAAAGTATCGAGCTTTCTAGAACAACTTTGTTCTAATTCTTCTTTAGAAAATCGGATATAGAAATCCTGCAGAGTGAGATGCGAGTTTGCCAAGAAATCATAATAGATATATAATTGATGTCAATTGATCAGGAAACTCGACTCGTCTTCATAATACACCAAATGACTTTTGTAACTTGTCTTAGTGTTACGTGATTGTCTTGGTCTCACGGGCTTGCTTTGTGAGCGGATAAATGAAGAACTTGAGCAGTTCGAGTAACATCTCACTAAAAATTGAATAAAACAAAAGTAATTGCATAGAACCTAATGAAATACAACATATTTCATACGGAAAAATTCATTCAATTCAGGCGGGATTTAGGTGAGCTCCGAAAATGCGATATTTCTAAAATTTAGTCATCAAATTTTTTTATGCCTCCATAATAACACACACGTAGACCTATACTGGAAAAAAGGTTCAGACATAAACTCAACCTACGACTACCTTCCCCACAGACACGATGGGAATTCAAGTCCACGTGACACTGCTATCCTTCAGTTTGATTATCTTGAACTCCCAAATGCCAGAAGGATTCGTCAGCAATTTACAAACGTACACCGTAAAACTCAGCTCTTCGGACCTGGGCGCTGGAGTATCTATACTACGACACCCAGGATTTGGCTTCAGCAAAGTGAAATGTTCTTCAATGATCACAACTTTTCGCTTCTCACATCCTGTGGTCTGCATCACGGACTTGGGCGAGTGTCTTGTCACCAACGCTAGTTTTCCGCCCTTCTACGACAATGCTAACGGCCAGCCCCTCCACACATGCTTCACTTCTGTTCGGTTACTTATCAACAAAGGTACATTATGATTAACCCTTTAGCGACCAATTTGTTTTTCTAGTTTCTACATTTAAGCTCACAAAGACCGTCTGTACACTGATGTAATGAAGCACGCTGAGAGCCAGGCAGCCAAAAGAAGAATAGAATAGAATAGAATAAGGCAATAGGAACGAGCCGTTTGGCCCATTCTTGGTTCAATACAGAAGTCCCATCGCTGTAACATGCCGAAGCGTTCAAACCTAGTAGCAACCTCATATTGCTCACTGTTTAATTGTTAGAACAATTCTTCCAAATACCGTGAAAGGCGACCGAATAGTCCACTTGGTCGCTAAAGGGTTAAAACTTGATAGTTCCCGTGGAAATTTCACGGATTAAATTTGAACAATTTGAAATTATTATAAAGACAAATGTATTAAAGATATACGACGAATTATTGTATTTTGAATTAATATTTTTTATGAATATATACGAAACTTTCATTCTGTATTTTTTGACCGATAACATGGCCTAAATAGTACCTGTGAAAATTCTACGATATAGAAGTGATAAAATTAAAAATGGATGAAATAATATACATTTTCAGTTTTACCCGTCGTACTATCAGAACCTGAATATTTTTCACGAACACATTCAGAACTTCCGTTCTGTACTTATCTGCCGATAACATGGCTGCGTAAGAGAAGAAAACTAATAACAGAAAAATGGTGCATTTAATAGTGATCCGGAGTCTTTGGTATCTACAATACAATGTATATAATTCAGGTATACTCGTTATGGTTTCAGTTCAGTAATTTTTCTCCAGTAATAGATAGGAAGTAATGGGACGGACACACACAGAAAGGGAGATACACTGACCATCATATAAGTGGATTACATTTTTCTCATGGTTCACGCGTACCAGCAACGAGGCTGTTTGGTGTTATGCTTCCGATCTCTGCCTGTTCTAATTACGCAAAGACATCACACCTGGGAACTTCTCGTGACCATAGCGCATACGTAGTAGTTTAACTTAGGTAAATATTAAGTGGAATTTACTGAGCAGTATTAAACCTTCGTATGGGTTGGTGCTACGTGAAGTATATGTACTCTCTTAAGCCCCACACACAGAGCTCTTCCTGTTATTCTACGAGATGGTAACAGATATCCCCTACAGTTTTGAATATACAGTAATTCATGCAAAACAATAAGCCACTTCCAAACGAAGTACTACGCTGAAAGTAAAGCTTTTGTCTTCTAGAGTCCATTCGAATTAAAATTCCAAAAATTAAACATTAAAATGAGTTGACTGTTGTGTCGTTCACGTCTATTGTACAGGAATTTGAATTCTTTCATCTCTAACATTTGTTAAGCAGAAATTCCACACTTCTCTACTAATGTTGAGGTGTTGATGTGAAGTGTTAGGGCGAGAGCACAATCATCAGAGTCATCGTGTAGCAAGTAACTCTTTCCTCCGAGGCAATCTTTGTGTTGATTTTTACCTGTTCTCCCAGAGAGAGCCTTGTCGTCTTGTGGGTCTGCCTTAGTCTGCTGCCCGTCACCTTTCACCTCTGTCAGGAACGTGGGCTGCATATTCACCAGTTTGTGGTACTCTCCATCTTACTCTTTCAACAGCGCTCGGAAGTCTTGCCAAAGTCTGTGGCCCACCGCAGACCTACTTGTGAAACCCAGGTCTTGGGACAACTTGCTCTCCTACCTCTCCGACGCTGGTACGTAAAAAGAATATCGTCGGATTGGCAGGGTAGCTCTTAGGAATAGAAACCGTCCCACTATACAGGGTGTCCACCAAAAATGTATACATCAAAATCAACGATACCGAAATTAGGGTGTTAAAATCATATAACCAAAGTGATCAATTTTGAAACCTTCGCATCAGTATCCTTGATACTGTTGTATACATTTTTTTGGGACACCATGTATAATAATACACAGTTTGTTGCTTGCTTGGTCCGTCTCTTTAGACGGATTTAGATAGGAGAAAATTCGGTAGAATATACATGTATTATTAGCAATGTATTGTAGATACTAAAGGCACATCCTTCAATGGGGAAACTCCGTAAAGCCCGCGTCCACTGGCTAATCAAGCAAAAAATTTAGTAAAAAACACATGAATTTTATCACGTGTGGGTCTACTAGTCGAGAAATAAAGATAAAGAAAAGTACGAACTGAAGGTAGCATGGAGACAATTCTTATGATACTTACCGGCTTCAATCCCACACAATCATCAGTTTTTGGATTTTCTAATAATTAACTAAATTGATAGAAAGATGGTAACTTATGCACCCCTTGTAGTTTGAATATGAGGTACTATTATCTCAATGATTATATCATTGACACTATTCGTTCTACAATTATTTCAAGGTTGTATCCACTGACAAATATACGTAGGTGCAAAACGCATTGTTCGATTTAAATTTTTGACACTTTTATTTTCATGAATTAAAAGTAAATCAAAATCGAAATCAAGTAAACGTATGTAGAGTTAGGAAACGAATTGAATAAAATAGAATACGAGAAGAATAAAGTGGAACAGATTATGACAACAGATAATTGCTGTTGGTCTTTTCTTGGGTTACTACTCATGCCCCATGCTGTTTAAAATAAAGGCCTCAATCCCGCACATGCACCTCAATTAAGCAGAAATTTCAGTCACTAACAAACACTACGATCATTCACAGGCCCAAGGAGTTTACAAGGATGTACAATCAGTACGTTACAATACTGCGGGGATTCTTATCCAACATTTGTCGAAACGATTTTGAATGTATTCACAGTGCCAGTAGAAACGATATTTTCGGGCAGCTAGACCCAGATTCCAGCAGTGTTACAGAACTCCAACGTATTGCGAGCCGAATAATGTTCCAATTCAGACTATCAGTAGAGTTTGGAAGCTGAGACATTTTGTGGGTTGACATTTTGAAGCTGTTCGATAACTACCCTTGATATGTACTGCACAAGTGACTGGTACATCATCATACTCTTAGAAACATAAGAATGTGATGAAATCGGCATTAATGCCAGCTTCTTTCCTCTAGAGGTAGTATGGTAACATCGAAAATAATTCTACAGTAATCTCTTTAAACAAGTGAATGCGATGTACTCTCGCTTTAAACATTGTAAGCGAAATGGTCCACAATTGGGCAAAATGTTTCTTTTCAAGGGACCTGATAAATAGACTAGGAAATTCCTACACAACTTTCGTGTATCAGATAATTTACTACTTACTGGTAGAAATTTATTTTGGACAACGAGTGCAATCTTTGTTCATGGAATCTGCACCACTAAGTTGTACATAGTTGTACTCTGCTAATTATTTTCATTTCTTATCATCCAAATCGGAAAAAAATCACTCTTTAAATTCGATTTTCAAGACAAATGACACTCACGTGCATAAACATAGCAAACAAAGCATTATGTCCTCATACTTTACTATATATATATATATATATATATACTACATGCATTAGTATGAACTTATTTCCTCACCCACATACAGAATCGAAGGATCGAGGGGCTAATGGGGATGAATCGTGCTACCATTGTCTTAGTTGAGTTTATTAATGAAATTATTTTAGTACAATTAATGTACTAGCTTCACATCCCGCCACTCACCCGTATCCAGCCGCTAACAGTATTCCGTCACTCACCAGTATCCCGCCACTCACCAGTATCCTATCAATTACCAATACCCTGCCACTCACCGGTATCCCGCCACTCACCAGCGTCCTATCACTCACCAGTATCCCGCCACTCGCTTGCATTCAACAGGGGTGGGTGACCCATGGATTGGAGCCATCAAAGATACGACGGGCAACACCTGGAAGTGGATCGATGGATCCGAGGTGGAGCGCTCGGACTGGGGAGTGAAAACGTTGGTGGGATTCCAGCCTGACGGAGTGGGAGAGCCTAACGATGGTTTGCCTCCCAACTGTGGGCACGTGATGAGCAGCAGTGACCTCTTGAGCTCCAAAAAGTTAGGGGATGACGCCTGTGAGCACTCGCGACGTTACGTCTGCGAGATCAAGTAGAATTAAATAGAATGATGTGATAGGAACGAGCCTTTTGACCCATTCTTGGGTCGGTACTAAAGTCCCATGCCGTAACTTTAGCCGCAGATGATCAAGCACAAGCCGACCACGGCGGCAGCGAACCTCGAACCCGGGTCTTCCCGCATTGCAAGCGGACTCCCTCACCAGCCGACCAAGCTAGTGGTACAATCTTTCATTTTTAAACTGCATAGTGTCGTTTGATGCTTCGATAACAGGTTCACTAAATAGTTCACATGCATACAACGTTTGTTCGTAGTTTATTTACTACAGACAAGTGTATGTGGTAAATACATACCCTAATTCATACTGATTTACTACATACCAAGTATGTAGTAAAGCCCAGTAAGCCCGTGTAGGTAGTATATAAACTACTTACAGGGCATGTAGTAAATTCATTCCTTGATACACATTGATTTATATCAATACTTACTGATAAATACCGACCTACTACATTCCCTTCATGCAGTAAATCTGTATATGTGTCTGCATTTTGTTTGAGTTTCGTGACTTCTAAAGGTTGATTGATATGCGCTGTCATGCTGTGGAGTTCACAGACTGCATTCTATGGTCAATCAAAGATCGTTCTCCTATACGTATAAGTATACCCAGTGTTCAGTGTGACCCACGCTAATAGTCTAGTTAGTTTTTGGATTGAAATTCATTTTTTTCTCGTGACAATTTGTTTTAGATGTAGCGATTGATTGAATAGTGAGTATGGCAACATTTGCTTACATTCCTTATTTGATTTCATAGTAAAAGCATCACAGTATTAGTTTCTACTGTATTTTAGCCAAGCCACGATAATACATAGTTTTAATAACTAAATATTAACATGGGACATGCTAAAGGCCGTACGGACGCTGAAAAGACAATAATTACCAAGGAAACGGTTAAAAAAAATTATCTCCAGGTACAATTGCAACAATTTTAGGCTGCCAAGTTACGACAGTTCAGAGATTTTTGAAAATCCTTCGCCAAGGAAGCAGCGGGCTGATAAAAGCGAAATAAAGGTCTTGAATGAAAATAGGATAAATATTTGAAATATGTATACATGGTTTATTATGGTTTAATTATAAATTATAGTTCATTTTCATGGCTAATGGCATGATACGCAGGTCATATGACTACATATTTTTATTACCCGAGATAATTCCAAAGGTTTTATTCATTTCCCAGCCAGACTGTCTTACTGATTCGCTAATACCTGCCCTTTTAGTGATATTTCAATGCAATAGTACAATATATTTCAATTATATATAATACAATATATATATCAAATATATATAATACAATATTTAATGAAGACTTGCTTTATTACCCGATCATTTAAGTATAGATCTTGAGGTAAGCAACTTTAAGATGAGGTAAGAAAAGTATTTTGTTCGTTCATTTACCATTCATTACTGAACTTTAAAATAGTTTTGACCGCGAGCTCACGCACCCCACACTCTAGCCTACTGAGATAGCCTTATCCAACACGCCCAGCCCACTGAGTTAGTCAAACCCGGCACACTCTAGCCCACTGAGGTAGTTCCCGGCACACTCTAGCCCACTGAGGTAGTTCCCGGCACACTCTAGCCCACTGAGGTGGTCATATCCGACACACTCTAGCCCACTGAGGTAGTTACCGGCACACACTTCCGACGGATCGTAGAATATTTTCACGTCACTCCATAAAAAACGTACATTTATTAAGGCTGAAACCTGAATGAGGTGAAAATTAGATGCTTCCTACCATAATTGTCAAAACAGAGGCTGTTCTTGCACCACGTTTCCTTGTATGTATACGTACCTTGTTTGTTGTACTGTTATTTCCGTATTAAATATCCTAGCATATTGAAGCGAGAGATGAAATAACGATCTGCAAATGATGATAGTCTTCCTGGGACACTAGATTTTAATAAATGATGAAAATTATTTAATAAATGCTCTTCAGTGTACGAGCTCTGAAAATTAGATTTCTTCCAAACACAAGCCTACCAAACTGATAAAAGCAATTTCATCATAATGAATTAATAGTGCCTAAGTGATTACAATAGCAATCATAAACAAACAAATGCATTTGGGTAGCGTTTTAGTCAATAATCCTAAAGCCTTTTGTAAAGTCTCTCAACCAGCAATATAACATAATTCAAATATTCATTATGATATAATATGAAATATGATAGCTTAAAATCACATATTTTATTCCGTGTAGATTGAACACAGAAATTTGACATCACAAGTAAAATAACTCAACAAAAGCTACACACAAGCGACTATAAACAGAGAAAAGTCTACGGGGATGCCACACATGATATCAATATATAGGTAGAATAAAGGGTAAAGTAAAAGATTTAGATATACTGCTGAAGTACTTATTTGCCTCAGAAACTTTGGTATTTAGGAATTTATTTTTTATATACATTGAGACTAATGACTAAATGAGGTATGTACACATGTAACACACGTATATAACTTATATGATGCGTACAGAACAGCACCCTCGTATTTAGGATATGAAATGAAAGTTTTAGGAAATTGGTTTTGTTTGCTATGGGAACAGAGTAACTGAAAATTGGTGTGATCAGCTATTTGAATATCTTCAGGCAGCAGGATTTTACAATCATGAGTACAAAGAGAAATCAAACAATTCGATATTATGAAAAAAACGATATTATGTAGCTAGGTGGGCCTTTTTTTATCTTTTTCCTACCTGTAAGTGATGCAGGATTTAGGACCTCAGCAGAGAGAAAGCTCTTATTCTCTAGAATTTTCAAGCAACCATGTTTTTCATTATACCATAAAAGGAGAGTCAAATAAATTTTCGCTGTAAATATGCCCCAGTATTCAACTTTAAATATTATCATTCCCTTACATAATTTTAGTTTTATCCCCTTTAAATCCCTCATGATACACCTTTTCCCTCTCTTTATTATCAGCAAAACGCACTTTGAGGAGATATGGACATCTCGGCACAGCGTCGTACGTCCGTCATGTCGTACAGTCGCACACCGAGCACCAAACTGCGCTTGCCTCTTTCACGGTGCGCTGCCACGGCGTCGTCGGATGAACCATAGAACACGGACACCTTGTGTCTGCAACAAAGACCTGAACTGAACCTGATGTATTATTGATAATACTTATAATAATAACAATAATGAGTGTACGTTAAATCAACAAAGCACACCCAAACATTAGTTTAGTAACAGCCTTCAAAAGGATTGAAACTCCCACACCACTTTGTCCACTGAACGCTGGGACCACACTCTGGTACTCCAAACCCCTACGGATATTGTTTCATTGTTTGAATTAAATTGTTCTCTGCGCACATGTGTTGGCGTCACACATAGTTTTGAAATGTGTTTGTTTTCGATGTCAATCTCAGTGCTAAGACAATATTTAGTATTTATGTATAAAAACAATATACAAACAAGTAAAGGATAAAGGATCTGAAGCTAAATAAGACGTAAAGTATATTGGTTTCGTGCACCGTGAAATGTTAAGAATAAAGCATTTTATTTACCCATGCTTTTTAATGAAAGTTTGTAGGCGCCCGCCGGAGATCGTCGTGGGTGCCCACAACGAATCAAGAAGTTTGATTTCCAAGTCCTTGACACAAGCGTTTCCAAAACGGTCCAGGCAGTCCGGCAGCTCCCACTGGGGGTACACACTGCAGTCACTTTGTCAGGCAGGCTTAAGTCCAAATTGGATTCGCTGGAGGGCGTCTGTCTGTGAGTCTCCACTGACACTCAAGACTTCCTTGGGAGGACATGCCATGTCAGACTGAAGTCTGATTCGCAATCGATGGAAGGTTGCCTCTATCTCTGAGCCTCCCTCGACACTCAAAACTTGATCATTAAGACGCGTAATGCCAGACTGAAGTTCTTGTAGCGTACCACCATCAGCAGAGTATGTCATAGGCACGCGAACGCTTATGACTTCGTCAGGAGACTGTGCAGGCGGTGGAAGAGAATTGCTTCCAGTCGGAGGAGCAGAAGGTTCGTGGACGAGTTCCTGTAAAAGTCCATGAGTCCTCAAAATGGGGAGCATAACTTCGGCCATCGTTCAGTCTATTTCTGGAATGTTCAATATGAATTTCTTGGGAATCTTGGGGTATGGTTTATCAATTTTAGAGAAATATCTATATTTATAAACATCAGTCTTATAACTTCTAAAGTAAAAATCCTATTGACTTTTTATATAATTGTACGTATGGGGTGTTAATTGTCGAATTTACTAAAAAAACAAATTAATGGATTAATAAATTTAATCCACTGTGATGTGCTAAATAATGAGATTGCAGTTCTGTATGTCATTGGAAACGATGCAAAGTTCATTGTAAATCCACTTCCTGCAAGGATTTGATAATTATCATATTCTGCGAATTGAAGTAGTGAAAAAGCAAATTAATCTCATGTCATGCAGGAATCTGAAACGCTGCAACACCACAATAGTAGAATTAAGAGCCGGAGTGGAAAAAGCCAAGGAAAAATAAAAGCAGGTCCAATACACGTCTGACTCACATTTGTAATCACCAATGGTCTAAGTGTCCCCAATGAAAAATAATTTTTGTTATTTTGTTATAGACTATTGATGGCATTGTTGTCTTACAACCATGTATACTTAAACTGGCGATTGTATTTACGGGTTTGAAACTGATCAGCTGCTCAAAATCTTCTCTTCTAAAGTGTTGTCAGAGAGGCAAGATCGTCATCACCAGCTAAACTGCACGAGAGAAAAAACTGAGAAACTTTTTTTCGTGTTTGTAACGTATTTCTCCCGATTAATGGCTACAATCTTGAAGATAAATAAAATAATTAAGCATTTAATCGTAACTCTCAACAATTTAAATAACCAAAACCTCTTGAACATTCTCAAAAGCACTTTTTATTAAATTGTGGACATATTGATGTCTGCTCAAGTCTATTCGAGCAAAATTAAGCCTTGACCGCATTACAATCAACTCACACTTCCTCAAATGGATGATGGTCTGGACCAGTGTTTCTCAAGTTTTTTTGAATCACCACCCCCGTACGACACTATTTGATTTTCCACCACCCCCTAATGATTATATTACTGTATATTATACAGTAATACACGGCCCCCTCCATTCAAGGTGTACCCTCCTACCGCTCCCTTGCATTTCCTCAAGGCCCCCAGGGAGGCGGTACGGACCACTTTAAGAAACACTGGACTCTAGTCTTACACCATGCATTGGAGAGATGGATCCTAATATAATGTAGGGGAAGAGTTTCTTCAAAGTAAATACAATAACAGAAAAATTACTACCTGAAGTGAAATAGAATTCGTTTATAGGACTGCAACGCAGAATCGAAAATGAGAAATCACATAAGAACTAACCTTCTAAACATATGCACGTCAGATTGTCGTAGTATAGTTCTCCGTTTGAAGTGTCCTACTATATTGACATGCAGTACTGAACTATGTCAAACAAATAGTAAAGTTTATTTCACGTAGTTCGTTTTAGATTAACAAGCCAGACATTGACGCGAAACTTAGCGCACCACTATCGTTAATCAGTCAGCAACATTTGTTCCCTGAAATCGTACCTGTAATGTCCACATACACCAGAAACAATTTGACTCAGATCATGATGTTAGTCTGACTCAATCACTGCAGGAGGAAAACAAAACAAACCTTAAAACACTGTGCTGGTCTTGCATGACACTGCTAGTGTTTTAATACCTACTACTATCAAGTTCTAACAAGAATAGTTTTTGAAATTGTGGCTGCTGGTTCTGTAAGACTATGCTATTTTTGAAGAATATTCTCAACAAGAGAATGGAGAGACAGGCATGCTTCACCTGAAACATATTTATGTTTTTTAAATAGTGCTGACTTAATTGTCTTTGTCACTCATGCTCAAGTCATGACGTTGAGTACTCGAGTCCTAAAATGTTTCCGAGTCCAATGTTTCAGTGTTGACTGCTTGAGCGCCGAGTGCTTGAGAGTTAAACATTCTTAGCCAGTGTTGTTGGAGCACTTCCCAATGTCAGGCGATTGGTGGTCAACTTGTAGAGGCTAGCGAAGTGCTTTTGCGAATGAAAAGCCATTGCTGGTTCCGGTAGTGGTGGCGGACAGACAGTGATTCTCGGGACGGAAGTGAGTCACGAGTCCCGTTTATATGATCTGCGGTGACGGGCATCAGGCTGCCTGTTGACAGAAATGTGTATGTTCCAGCTGTGTGGTCTGTTGTATAACTGTTCCTATCGAGCTGCTGCAGCGCCTTATGTAGCCTTTGGCTCCGTTCTGTAGTGTAGTAGTTCCGGTTACTCAATTCAGTTTTCCAGTTTTTTTCCGATCTAGCGAGATACAGTTCGGCGTTGGCTGAATATTTTCACTGCTTTCACGTCCTATAAGGTTACATTAAATGAATATTTAGTTTGTTATATAACCATTATTGTTCGTACTATAAAAATTAAATGCTGTTTCTCATTTGTAGGAGCATATTAGAATTCCAGAAATATTCCCTGACGAGTAGATTACTAAAATTTGTTGATTCTGGGAATGATAGGAAATTTATGGCGCAAGAAGTCAGTCATGGTCGAAAGAATTAATACATAAATGCATCTTGAAGTATGTTGAAAACTACTTGTAAAAACATTTCCGCTCATAAGTGACTGCTTCCACTTTAAGTGAAGCAGAGCAGGCGTGGAGTAGGTGGAAGCATAGAAGAGGTGCGCACTGGGAAAATTTTCGAACCTTGTCATTAAAATTCACAACAGTATTCATACGTTCGCAGAGAAACTTTCAATGATAATAGTGGACTTTGATCTATAAAATAGCGACATTTTAATAGTATTAGTTATCGAGAATAATGAATGTTCAAACGACTTTCAATGTATATGTTCGTTATATAAATATTTTTTTCGAATAAAAATTACCAAACTTCACTACTCCACGCAAGTTGCGCTAAAACTTGCTGGACGTTTATTATTTATAAGTGAAATAGCAATTTTTTTTAGCACACGACGCTCCAAAGCCACCTTCGTCTGTCAGACGCAGTATTTGCGCTGCAAAGTGAGGTGCTGGCGTGGGCAGAACCTTCACGGAAGTAGGTTTAAATTTCTGAACGACAAGATCTGATTCTATGTTAACAAAGAAACTATTTCGTAATCAACATTTAAGTTTATCATGGCCCTAATTTCAAGATGTATAGTAAGTTTTTGAATCATCTAATAATAGCGTTTTACTCGGATATACCAGGTTGTAACACAAGTTCTGTCTGTTTTTTGAGTTATAATTTTAGAGTTTCATTGCATTCATTTACCTTAAAAATGACATGTGTAGCCGTCTAAATCAATAAACGAATATTTTTTGTTTCATATTTTGAAACTCGAAAACTGAGTAAGGAGTTTCGGTTGTATACTTTTAAGTTATATAGTTATATGGCTCACAATAAATTCCTTGCCCAGTTCTCCAGTTGTACTGTTAAGATTTTCATCAATGACTGCCTGCAATTACTCAGAATTGAGTTCTTTGGAGTGTCATTTTTTTGGCTCGTTTTTTTGACTGAAGTCATCCTTTTTGAAACGTAAAAACAGTCTTCTGCAGGTCTCTTCATTCACCACATCGTTTTCATTGGTGTCTTTGAGGAATATTGCTTGTAAAATTACTGCATTAACTTTCTGAAATTTACACAGTAAAATACGCCTAATGTGTTCTTTGCATGGAGTGTACATTTGGGTAACAATAGCTATTTACTATAATAATTTGACTTAATATCAAAGAAAAATATTATTTTAGTGATTTTGATGGTTACACATATGTCTTTTATAAGTTAAATTGACGTCATGATGGCCTAAAATTATAACTTAAAAAGACAGCACTTTCGTTACAGCCTAATATTTAAGCTTTCCCGTGATTTTTAACTAGCACCAAAGGCAAGATGCGTTAATAGAATCGAAATTAAGTGTCCAGGTTTAAAGTTATAATAACCTAGTATAAGTTAGGGTTGTGTTGTAACAGCTTGACACTTCTAACGACTGTAACTGTTCCTAAAACTAAACTTTTAGAATTAGGTTCAAGATACTTGTACAATTCGCTAATATAGCAACATTGTGCACAGTTCAGAAAAGAAGATGTAATTATCAATATAGACTTGGTCGACTGGAATATAGACTTGGTCGACTGGCTATATAGACTTGGTCGACTGGCTATATAGACTTGGTCGACTGGTGAGCGAATCTGCTTGCGAGCGGAAAGACCCGGGTTCAAATCCCGCTGCCGACATGGTTGACGCGGCTAGAATTACGGCATGGGACTTGGGTAAACAACCGAATAATTATCGAAGTAATTATCCGACCCAAGAATGGGCCAGAAGGTTCGTTCCTATATCCTCATTCTATTCTATTCTATCTATTCATCAAATTTCCAGTCAGCTTCTTGAGAGAAATCCTATTTGCCACGACATGTGTTCAGCTAATCAATTACACGCATCTATTAAAGATAGTTTCGTTCTTTAGAGAAAGGAAAAACTTGATTTTATCAAGGTATTCATGAAATGTGATATGGTTTTTCAATTCCTAATGCTAACATTTGAGACTAGTGATCATGCTACCAGTGACTGTTGCCCTCCACCATGTGACTTGAGGTAGAGGCTCGTAGGAACACGAAAATATTATCAGCTTGGCGCTATTCTTATCTAAAGGAAATGGTGTACTTTAAACGTATTAATACTTCTGTATATTATTGTAATTAAGCAGAATTACAAAAAAATATTAATCCAATATACTATTTTCTCTAATTTTTCGGTCAAATGATTTCTATGATAGCGAACGGTTAAATATTTCTTTTGAAACTTAAATTTTGTTAAGAATTCAAGTACTTTGAACTCAAATTTCACCTTGCGTTACATTGTATTTTAAAGTACTTAACGTGCGCCAAATTATACATACACTGGACAGTTCCCGTGGAAATTCCACGATTTACATTTAACTAATTTGAAATTATTATGAAGATGAATGCATTAAAGATTTACGACGAATTATAGTGTTTAAATTAATACTTTTTATTGATATAGACAGAATTTTCATTCTACGATTTATCTACCGATAACATGGCAGAGATAGTCCCCGTTGAAATTCCTTGGTTTAAAAGTGATAAAACTAAGGATCTATGAAATAAAATACATTTTTCAATTTTACCCGGGGTACTATCAGAATCTGAATATTTTTAATGAACATATACAAAACTTCCATTCCGCATCTTTACCGATAACATGACCGTATAAGAGAAGAAAGATAATAATGGAAAAAATTTATTATTTTTTAGTGATCGGGTGCCTTTGGTAACTACAATACAATGCTTGTAATACATGCGTACCCGTTCTGATTTCAGTTCAATCATTTTTCCTCAGTGATAGATAGAAACTAATGGGACGGACACACACAGATAAAAGAGAGGGACAGCGATACACTGTCTACTATACTGGGCGTCCGCAAAAAATGTATCAACTGACCGATGTATGTATACATGATACTAGAATCGTATAACAGTTTAATTCTGATTTATTTATTCAGCTTTTATACCTCTAAAATGGAGCTTAATAAAGATCAGCGGGTTCTCATTATGAACTCCTACTGTAAACGATGTATACATATGTATATCGGTCAGTGGATACATTTTTTGTGGACACCCTGTATACGTAGAGTAAAAATTTAGCCAACAAAATACACAACATTCATGCAAAACCAAATACTATATGACGTCTAACATTTATGGATATACATATAACAAAATGTTCATTTATACGTTCGTCATATTGATTTTGAATAAATATAACGCTAATACTATCAATTATAAAGTACATCAATTATATCTACGTGCACGAAGGCTCCCTAGTGAACATACAGAACTTTGCCTATAATACAAATGTACCTCAACTGTGGCGGAACTTCTGCGAGTAAAAAATGTAATGAAAGTGGCGGCTGGAAGTCATGTAGAGTTGAGCAATAGTGCATATTGAATACCGTATATCTTGAGTGCCATGCATCTCGAGTACCATGCATCTCGTGTACCATGCATCTCGTGTACCATGCATCTCGAGTACCATGCATCTCGTGTACCATGCATCTCGTGTACCATGCATCTCGGGTACCATGCATCTCGGGTACCATGCATCTCGAGTACCATGCATCGAGTGCCATGCATGAGAACTGTTGTCGAGAAGCCAAAGCTGTTCAGGAGCTTTGCGTGGACTTGCTGGGTATGAACTTATTTATATTTGAAGTACCAAGTGTTCAATAATTAACGTTTCAAATTTTAGAGTTCAAGTATTGTAAACAAACAAATGTATACATATACAACATATAGAAAATAATAGTCACATACGAAATAGATGGAAATCACCACATTTACTCAATATGCTCTCCATCTGCGTCGATAAATAACTAAAGACGCTCAGAAAAAGGCATGAACGAGTCACAAATGACGTTTTGCAATATTTGGGTCAAGTCTTTTTTGAGTTCAGACATCAGAGTGCCTTTAAATTTTGGTGATTTTTTACTGAAAACCAACTCTGCAGTATGGACAGTATGAAGTGGGATCAGTGGATGCCAACAGCTCCTGTGTTCTCTTAGCTCCAAGTGAGGGCGCCGAGTCTTTTTGAAATGACCACTGGCCTCTGTTTTTTGAAGATTTTGTCCGAGGTAACAATGACTTTGCAAGAATGTGGTTGTGGTAATTTTCGTGATTAAGCTTAACTCATTTTCCCAAAAACCAATGGATTCGTTCCAGTTTCACTGAGCGCAGTCCAAACCATCACTGATGCCACTCCGTGTGAGAGGGACTACCTGAGTATCAACCTCACCAGTCACAGACTTTTATTATCAATCATTTTGTGCGTTAATTTTTCGTTGGACATCAAATTTATTTTTGTCACTGAAAGCAAGGTCAGCAGCGTGCCTTTGCAGATACGAGAAAAAGATTTCAGCTCTTGCGAGACGTTTGTCCACAGTTTCCGCAGATTACAGCTGTTTATTTTGATGTTTGTAAGGAGAGGTCTTCAAGTCTTCGTTGAGAATGGTGGACATGGATGCAACAGATACATTCCCCTTTTTTTACAGATTTCTTAGGGATTTCTTTCGGTTTATTCTGAGCGTTTTTCTAGTATATTTTACCAGTTTGAGACTTTGAAAGTTTGAGGACGATCTTGTCCGAGCCTATTCTTTACTTCTCTAATCTTTTTGAACAGCTTCAACATTATCTAGACGAACATTACGGTAACTTTTAAGGTTTAAGTAATATTCGTTGGATATTTTACAGCCTTATGCAACTCTAAACCAGCTATTATTTCCTCTAGATCTTTAACTATTATAATACATCTAACCCAAAACAAATCTAAAATAGAAATAAAGTGAGGTCATTTCAATTTTGGTTTCTCGGCTCACCCATGTTTCTGTCACAAATATAATTATTTAGAACATTTTTTTCACCCGCTTTATTAATTTCAAAATAAAGCTGTGCAATTGAGTAGAGTCAAATTTACAAAATATAATGAAATGTAGTGATCGCACGGTCAAGGTACAATAAAATGTATTTTTAGAAAATACCTAAGTTTTCTCACAAATTTTCTCAGTGAAAATATTGATGACCAATTCCATGCTTACTGGTGACAGATATTATTATATGATAAAATATAACCAACCAAGTTATACCTTTGGCCGTCGATAATTTTCAGCAGAAGTACTCGTACGAAATGAACACTCGCTACCTGCTGGTGTTATGGTTAGTTGTCGCTGGTGGAACTGCAACTTATGCAGTGCTGGAAAGCTCCGTCGTGTCTTACAAGCTGGAACTGCAGCCCTCCGACCTGGAGGAGCCGCCGACGGTGAACAGCACCTACCCAAACATAACTTTGATCCAGTGTGCCGCCATCGCATCGCGAACCCCAAATATCACTTTCTGCTATACAAATTTTAGGGAGTGTATCTCTACCAACGCTTCCTTGCCTCCCTATTACAACCATAGCTCTGGGCAGCCCTTCCATCGCTGCTTCACCAACACCCAGCCTCTTTTCAACAAAGGTTCGTAATGAGAATTGACATTTGAAGAAATGTCATTATATCTACCATTTATGGAGAAATCTTTATTCTACTTGTTATCCTACTTCATATTACCTGGTTATGTACGTTTTTGTGTCCTCCGCAGCCGAAGCTGTTCTCAATTGCACCATCAGAGGCGATTGCTGTCCACTTCCATTCCGGAACATACAGAACGTCGGGTGCGTCTACACGCCGGTGTTTTGGTGGTTTCCAAACCTGCCTTTCTTCATCGCCCGCAGGTTGTGCCAGAGCGTCTATCCCAGTGGAGACCTGTATAGCAAGCCCACCGACTGGAATGCTCTTAAGAATTTCATAAACAGCGAAAGTACGTAATCGGATTATGAAACTTATGAACACAACTTATGTTGTTACTAATTACCTTCATGCACAAAGCACGGAAACAAAACTTATGAACTCGTGAAAGAATAAAGATATTTTTAAGAATTACTTCGAAACCAAATCTATGAAGTCTCATTAATAAACTTATGATCTCGAAGAGTATTGAATTGATAGTTTTAGAATTTAACTTCAGAATGGCATTTTGACTCTTTATTTGACACTACGAGCAGAGACTAATTCGACTAGTTTCTACTAGTGTTGATCACTAGTACGACTCATAGAATATTACACGTCTTCATAAATTTCACAGAAGCTAGTGACGCAATACTCCACGTCTGTGCTTTCTTAATTGTTGCTTGTATTTGACTTAAAGCTAAACTTTGTGTTGATAATGGAACAGTGTCAATTAGAGTTTTTTTACAAATACATGCCCCGTATAAATATTATGTATGTATATTATTATGAATCGTAATATGTATGTAGTGTACTTTCATTATATACGTATGTATACATTTTTGTACGTACTTTCCCTTCTTATGCATATAATCTTAATGACGTACATACACATAATGTAGTTAAAATATTTCTATCATTAAACGTGAAATGAATGAAAAGACACGCACGTATGCACATAAAAATATACTACTCATATAATTACGAAAAATTCATGCATGATTTTCTGTAGAAAATAATGTTACCACACTTGAAAATTACATATGGAACTCAGTACATCCCCAAACTACTAAATTTTCTCACATTATACACATGGAAACGGGCATATTGTGTACCATTTTTGTACCAACTGTTATTATATCAATTTAATATATAAAGGCATGATAATAAGTCATAATGAACATTTAATTTATTTAACAACAGATGCAATTATTTTTAAGTTTATGTAATAACAGGCACAACTATTATTGAGTTTATTTAATAGAAGATACAACTATTAATAAGTTTATTCAATAACATGAACGACTATTGAGTTTATTTAATAGCATACACAACTATTAATAAGTTTATTCAATAACATGAACGACTATTATTGAGTTTATTTAATAGCAGATACAACTATTAATAAGTTTATTCAATAACATGAACAACCATTATTAAGTTTATTTAATGACAGGTACAACTACACTGTGCAGCAACATAACTTCCTTTTTTCTAAGCAAAGCGCTTTAAAAAGAGGAAGTTATGTTGCCGCAACCTGTATAATTAAGTTTGTTTAATAACAAGTATAAGTACTATTTAGTTTATTTAATAAAAGATGCAACTGATATTAAGCTGATTTGATTTGAATTATATAATCGGCATGAGAGATGGGAGAGTATGGAAAATGCTGCATAACTTCATAATAAAAGCTTTAAAACATTTGAAACGAAGCTTAAAAAGCGTGAGGACGTGCGCTGTCATGAATCTAAATTGAGTCATCTCTATTCCCTAGTCTGGATTATTCTTTTTTAAAATTTACCATCCGTGCAATCGATTTTCTGGCCGTAAGATGTTGCTGTTACTGTTTCACCTTGTCTTCAAAAAGAATGATGCATCTGAAACACTGACACAATAATTAGAAATGCAATATTCCTTGTATGACAACCTAATATGATGCCCTTTCAAGGCACCCAGTTAGTTATCCTTTTCGAAGCCTGGACATGAGAATTCAACGAGGTTGTTATGAAAGTTTATAATACAATTTCGACGAACTAACTATAATTCTTGACAATCTTAAAGCATAATTCATTACGATCTCGATACAATTCATAGCGATCTCAGTACAATTCTTATCGATCTTAGAGTAATTATTGACAATCAATGTAATTCGAAACCACCTCAATGCACTATATTAATGCAATTCTCATCTCATTTTCGGCAGATCAAAACTTTTTGTGGATCGGTGCCACACGCATTGAAAGCACGTCCAGTTTTAAGTGGCTGGACGGAACGGCCGTGGACGCGGGGAAGTTTGGCACGTACACACGGGATTCAACTGGAACCTGGCTGTGGATTCAGCCAGACGGCAGAGGCTACGTTGGAGAAACTGGCGATGCTGACTGCGTGCAGGTGTTCACCGGGGAAAAAGAAACCGACAGTGCGCTCGCCGACGAATTCTGTTATACATGGAGTCCCTACATATGCGTCATCCCATAAAGATTCTGAGAGCTAGAATAATTGTTGGCAAGACTGCTTAGCCAACGTTGGATCTCGAGCTGGACAGCAGCCAAGGAGATCGTTGAAATGACTATTTAGTGCAGGCTGTAGCCCCCAGTTGGTATAATTTCTATCGGACAAAATTAAAGTAAAATCTGTCATGTTAATCAGCTGTAACATCAGTGAAAATATGATGTAAATTTTCACCTCCCACTATAAGAAAAACGATGAGCATCAATTTTTATTGAACATTGTTCGCCTGAGTAAATAATAGGAATTGAATTAGTAAATTAATAGGATAACGTCGAATCCTAATCTGATGATTTACGGTGTTCTTAAAAAATGAAAGAATAACCCAACAGGAGGAAACAAACACGGGCAAGAATTATGCGACAATATATTGCTGTAGTCCATTACAGTACTGTTGAATCAGTTATCTTCGTTAGTTCTGCACAAATCTTGTGCGTAGAGTGCTTACGTGTCGAGTACTAGATCGTAGAATATTGTAGTGTAAAATACTTGAGCGTAGAATACTACAACGCAAAATTCTTCAGGGTAGAAAACTTAAGCTTAGAATACTTAAACGTAGAATAATTGAGCGTAAAACACTTAAGCCTAGACCACAAGGATGGGGTTTCCCTTATGCTCAGACGCCTTGGTTGGAGTCGGGTTGTGGAAATTAGCGTCAGTGATCCTGCAAATGTTAGCTTGGGGCAGGTTCCACTGATGGTCGTACACGGATGTAGAGTTTGAAGGGACGGAAGTCTGCAGCTTGTCCCGTGGCAAGCCTGCGCGGGTGCAGGTGCGGGTGCAGGTTCGGGTGCAGGTGCGGGTG